>CAJQUW010001710.1:0-133987 GCA_907163375.1 Prostheceraeus crozeri
GATGGGTGGACTATCTTGTGTTTCTGACTAGTTGCTGTGGGTAGTTTCGAAAATTTAATACGTATGTGTAGAAGGTGTGGTGATGATGCTCCTCTCTCTGAATATAGATCATGCATTTATTCATCAGCGAATTCAAGGATGTTGGAGACTTCAGTGCAAATTTCCATTTTCTGGATGATTGAGGAGACTAAATAAAAATATTTTGACTGTTAATTGAATTGACAAAAATTCAAAGTGCTATGAAAATCTGGAATGTTTACAAGTATGAGTGATGATGATAAATTTTTTCTTGAGGTAAAACACAGCTCAAAATGCAGGGCATAGACATGAAATGACATAAAATGCATGTACTACAAGCTTGATTTATTGTGAGATTACAAAATTTTTGAAAGAAAAGAGGAAGGAAGATACCACATATCAAGTCTCATGAAAAGCATTTGAATGACATTCTTAAATTTGGAAATACAGATGACATGTCATCATCAGAGAACATGTTCCAATACTTTGCGATTGATACACTAGAAGTTATGTTTATTATTGCGTTGGAAATGCGCCAACAGTATATACGGAGATGATTGCGACGAGTTCGTGAAGCAGTTACTATATGAAAAAAGTCATCAGCATTAATGTCAACCAGACCATGGACAATCTTGTACATGAACATTAGCTAATAGCGAACTCGGCGAGCTTTCAAAGATAGGAGATTTAATTCTTAGAGTCCTTCGCGATATTCAAGATGCCTTAATTTTGGAAATTGTCTAGACACTCACCTGTGCACATTCTCAACCAGATCGATGTATTTTGATTTTTTACGGCTGCCACAGTATAGGCCTACCGAATTCTAAATCAGGACGCACATGAACCTTATGTAAACTGACCAATGTTTTCACTTTTGGTGACGGAAAGTTCTTGTAATGATACTACGTTTTCTACAGCAGTGGTCGGATTTGGGCACGAATTTGTCGAAAGTGGGCACGAATACACGAAATATGAATGTGTGCATGAAAATTGGACGTCCTAAAATTCGTGCCCATCTTTTTCAGAGAATCACCTGCATTTTTGAACTCAATCTGTATTAATAGCCGTATGCTTCATGCATTAATTCATTGTATGTATGAAACAATTGACTGATTAGCGTTCTGAAGCAATGACAAAACAAAACATATTACACGAATTTGCAAGAATTTAATTGCAAATAATTATCCGTATATTGGTCAACCATCGCTTACATTACGGAATAATTTGATGAAAATATACAAAAGATACGGTATCAACTCTAAGATTGTATTCAACACTACGAAAGTAAAATCATATTTCTCTTTGAAATGCAAATCGGGACCTTTGCTGAAGTCGTGTGTGGTCTATGAATTCACATGCATGGGTGATCCAAGCAGCCAATATATTGGCAAAACCAAACAAGACTCCAACAAAGGATCGAAAGCATAGAAGTACAGATCATCATTTACAAACATATCAATACATGTAATCATTGTACGTATGATATAAGTAATCAATTTTGCATAAGGTATAAAGGTAACAGTTATTATCATATAAATGTTGTAGAAGCTTTAATGATAAAAGAGTATCAACCTAAGATCAATCACACTGCAGATTACAACGGTATGTCATACCTCCTAAAGGTTTTTAAATAATTGTTTTTCCTACTAGCTTAAATTCTTGCAAATTCGTGTAATGTGTTTTGTTTTGTCATTGCTTCAGAACGCTAATCAGTCAATTGCACCAGCCGATCGCTGCATCAAGTTTCATATGTATGAAACAATTTAATTCGTTGTTGATTCTGGAAATCAAATATTTTTCAATTTTTTTCTAAAAAATAAAATGAAGTTATACAGGTATACGTATACATCATTCTATCGAGCTATATTTACTCCTCAGCGTCGTTCTTGGAACCACTTTTGGCTCTAACACACCATTGTTTCATTTACATACAGAAGAAAAACAATCAGAAAAATGAAAGATGACTCGGGTACTTAGACGGTAAAAACTCTAATTAATTCGATGGTATAGCCTTCTCTTACAATTTGGTGGTAGTATTTGATTATATGTTGCATACATGAAAGGAATTACCATGGGATTGGTATTACAATTTTCGCCTTATACATTCACCACATCATTAAGGTTATAACATTTATTTTTCTTGATAATTGATGCTGCCAATGAGTAGTAGGCCTGTGTCGATAATCTGAAGCTAAACTGAATATCCCATAACTTCAGAATGGAATTATGAACACAAGAGTCCATGAATATAACTTATTTTTGATTGCCACCGGGCGACTAGATCCTCCCGCCCTTTGACGTCTAGTTCCATCCAAATTATATAGGCCCATGAGATGAGACTTACCTTCCAGATGTAGTTCGACTCCCTAAGCTCCGTTCTTGTCGAAGAAGTCGTTCATTATAACGGGTTTCGTAATCGTCATTCGATAGTGGGCTACTGGCTCGAGCGCTCTCACTGAAATATTGTCACGTCTTTTGAAAAACGACCGCCAGTTTCTGCCAATTGAACTGTTTATTCCAGCCATAGTATTAGCAAAATGAATCATGTGGATTGGTTTCAATCCGAACCCTAAGCGAACCATCTCAGTCGAATACTTTATTAACTCCCGCTCGTGGCTGTCGATTAGGGATCGTCGGTTACCAGGATTCGGATTGATAGAAATTTTGACATGTCATCTCAAAGCAGTCTCGAGAAAGCCGTATTGCCTGGAGTCTTTATAGATTGATATTCTGCTGACCGTTACTTCCTTCTTAGCAGCAGTAATGCGTGTTTTTACCGATCCATCGTCAGCCAAGTAACGAAAAAAATACTTGCTTCTCCATGAATTAGCTAAGTATCTAGAAGGTGTATTTTGATCTAGTTTGATTTGCATTGAGTTTCTAACTTGCAACAAATGTTCAGTCAATACATAGTTGTCTGCCGACATTATATCACAAAATGTTGAGAAAATATTGACTTTCTCACGATGTGCATGCATGAACAGCGAATTTTCGTCACATCTATGGTTATCTAGCCTATAGAAACTACAGAAAGAATATCGTGTATGTTATGACGTGACTGACGTCATCATTCTATTGTGACTGGATCTGATCTGAGCGATATTTGTTCGCTAGTCTGCGACTGCTGTAAAGTGTAGTTTCACAACAATACATGGTGACTTATGAGACAGTTGGTCGTTCTTGATATTGGCGACGATGAAACCGTACCTCATGACGGAAACGATTACATTTGATGTTTTTAAAGTGAAATTTTTGGCATGGTGTTCAGAAAAGCATATTGCGGACGAGGACAAGTTAGCAATTCTACCTGTATGTATCGACGATGGTATATTGAATCCTGTCCTACCAAAATTCAATGATAAACGCACTACATTGACAACTGCCTTGGATGCAATTGAAGCTGAGTATTTTCGACAAACGAGACCATCTAATCCCGAATTGGAATTTCAGAGTTTGAGAACATTGACGCCAAGTGATGCTGTTGCTAATCCAATCTCGTTTTGATGAAACTATCGTTGTACAGTGAATTTAAGAGTGATGATGCCTGTGAAACAAACGCTTGGTTCAATTCTTTACCTATGGATCTCAGAAACTCCTTGGTTGTTTGGATGAATGCTAATTCCTACTGCGACTTCTAGCGACATGGCGAATTTTTATTGTGCAATTTCCCGAGAACAATCCATCCACTGTGGAAAGTGAGTCTGTATGTGCAGCCACTAACATTTTGATTTGTGACTTTTGCCATAATCAGGTCATTTGAAAAGAAACTGTTTCAGTTGCGTTGTATGCAATCTGTGTAAGCAAAAGGGACACATTGCTAAATATTGTCGAGCAGAAGAAAACTAGGTGGAGCTGTATTTCAGCGGTTGTTGTGAATTCAGCTATGATATCTGTCGTGATGTCCTTTTAGACTACCAAAATTGTGAGTGCTTTGTTTGACACAGGAAGTTCCTGTTTCATTTATAAATAAGAAAGTTAGCTACGAAGTGTAATTTTGAGATTTTTCGTGGAATGAACATCTGTATCTTCATTTACGGGTATTATGCATCGCATAACTGATTACGTTTACAAAACTATTGAGTTTGGTGGAAGATTATGTACAATCAAATTTTGGGTTCTAGATAATTGCCCATTTCGTGTAATTCTTGGTACTGACGCTTTAGTTCCACTTGGTGTGATGGCTAATTTTTCGTCAGCGGCCCTTCAAGGTGAATTTGATCCCAACATTAATCAAAGCTTAACCCATTAAGACCCAAGTGTATTTAATTCAAATTTTTTCGGTTAAAAACTAGTTATATGTCTTCAGTTTGATCAAACTAAGATAATTTTATAGTGCATATATCCAAAAAAGTTCGAAAGGTCATGATCTCAGACTGCACCCTTGGAGGGTGCGGTGGGATCGAGTGGGTACGTGAACAACTTTTTCACGTTCTACTTTCAATGATTCGACCAATCCACTTCTTTCCTCTCAGAACGATTTAATTTTACTAGTTACGGTTTTGTATAAGGCTTATATCAAGTTTGCGCTTGGTTGTAATAAACTCAAACAAGTAATAGACCGAGGCGTGACTCCATGGAGGAAAAACGAAAAATGAGTAGAAATATATAAAATTTAAGAAATATGAATTCCTAAATTGCAAAACACTGCCATAATCAACATTAGATTTTTTGTCAAAGCTATAAAGCACAATTGGAAAACATTGAAGCAGTGGTTGTGAAGTCCAATGATGCATTTTCTGACAGCCCCTTACGAGTGTTTTTTTTCTCCGCACAAAGCACAACGCTTTTGAGTAGTCATGTCACACTGGAAATGATTTTTTCCGTTACGTAACTTGCATCATCTGAACCCTTCGCTTCAAAACTTCTCTGTTGACCGGGATTAATGGCCTTTGGTTAAGATCCTCTTGTGAGACCTCCAACAAGGTTTTTACGCATTTGCCGGCGGAAAGTTAGAAGATCCAGCTGCTCGCGCTCATATGTTGAGGCCTTTTATATATAAAATCCACAGAATTTTGAACTGCCATATCAAAGCAGGTAACAAAACGGCCACCACCATTTTTGGGACCTCATACTGATTCTGTAGTAAAGAAATCTTCTGATCAGGACCGATCTACTTCGCCCATAGCTTTCATTATATGTTTGAATTGCTTTGGGCATGGGCACATCAGATAAACTTCTTTTCTTCTCTGACCATGGACATACGACGTGTCTTTACATACAGCTCATGGTGTCAGCATTCGTACCAAAGTGAACGATAATGTTTATCAGCCATTCTAAAACCAATTGGCCGGTTGTCTCAATCTTTTCCGGAATCCAGAGAGTCCTCGTCCGTCTTTCTTCAGCTTTTTTGGGTCAATGAGTGGACAATTCTCAATTCGATTTGAACTAATAGTTCCACAGGCTTCAAATTCCTCTTTCGGACTGAGTTTCTTCAATCAATGAGACTTGTGAAGAAAGTTATCACATGTAAGGTGAAACGGTAAATCCAGGCAGGCTTTACGATGTAATTTTTAAAACAACTGAGGGCCCCAAAGCCCAAAATTAGTACTAGAAGAAGAGGAGCTCCTGTGTAAGGATCAAACATCACGTAACCGTTTACTAGTTGCAAGTGTCCATATACTGAATCCATACCTTATCGGCTTTCCCGAATAAATTGCTTTGATGATGCCCCCAATAATCCTCTCCACAACATTCCGCCACATCTGGCCCGGCCAAAATTGCCTCTCATCCAGCGCTCCTACCATGCCATGCCAACGTTCCATAATAAGGAAGCATTGTTTTCATCGATACAGATATTCCTTTTGTCAAAGGCATGAATAGTTTTGGCAACTTTCATTGAATCAAAGAATAGAACTCTCTAAATTTTGCTGCCCTTCATTTTTAATTAATTTTGGCTGTTTATCAAAGAGATGAATATAACTGAAATATGTCGTAGAAACATAGTTCTGCTGATCGGCGTCCGGCAACAGCTGCATTTTTGACAGTCTTGCAATCTTTCTCCCAAAACATTGGCCCTTCGAGGAAGTGAAAAAACGTAACCAAAAGAAGGAGAATCGCAAGAAATATGTAAGCATCATCTTCAGCCATTGACCGACGGAAATGGATTTCCTTGTCTTGTTTCTGCAAGATAAATTAGCTCTGTGAACAATATGCATTATCACCTCCTCAATCGAAGAAAAGCTTGAATAAGTCCTGTAGGGCCTGGGATCCACTTTGAAGAACCTCACTAACTGCTTCTCGATCCAATGTCGGTGAGTGTTGACAATTCGGGGCAGATCTTTCTTCCCCTCATTTTTCGATCATCTCTTTCAAGTCTTTTTGTAGAATGTTTTCTTCGCGCTTCTTCTGTGTACATCCGGATTCATCTCCTCCGATCTGGGAAATTATCTCTCATACCATTTCGGGGACACATGCATTGTGCAACCAGCCTCCGAATTCAGTATTGCCCGCACTTAGGTTATCGAAATGTTTGTTTCGCTCGGTATCGATATGTCGTCGCCGCTATCGCCATCAGAATTTTGATCATCTGGAGGGGTCAAACTGAATTTCAGCGTCAAGATTCATTCCTCCCTCTTACCAACATCAGCATTACTCTCGTGAGCCGAGAGTTTTCCTGCAAAGAAAGCAAGCACTTATTAGACAATGACAGACGTGCACTCTGCACTCTTAGATTTGTTGAGAATCAAAAGATAACGCTATTGACACAGAAGGAATTTGCCAGTGAGACGGTAGCGCAGTTGGTAAAGCTGATGCTGCAGCCGTGTCGGTGCTGGGTTCAAATCCCGCACGTACTGAACTTTTTTCAACTTCGACAATTAATGTACTTCAAAACGTTTTATTTCAATCAATCGCATTTCATTCATTTGTTTGTTCCATTTCCACTCTTCCATATTTTGGCATGAACTTGACCATTACATGTCTATTTTCTCAGAAATAATAACTAAATTAATTAGATATTTCATTTTCTTTCTACAGGTTTAAACAATGTAAAATGCTACGAATTTGGGAGATTAATGTGATACAATAGTCTAATAGATTGAAATAACTTTCGCTCGATTTTTCTATAATCACTAAGAAAGTAGGGTGGAACATACTCTACTACCTACACGTACACACCCGATCCCACCGCACCCCTCAAGGGTGCACGACATCAAATGTACCTGTAGCGGTTTCTATTTCGACTTGAGCTAACCATGAATTTTTATATATTGATGACATTGTCCCTCATCAAGTGCAAGGAAATGTTCAATTTAATTTTAACACAATGACATTTTGACTCACTTATTCCTCTCGTGGAATTTCGCTCCATTCTGACAAAACGTGCCGTGTTCAACGTGATATTATGAAAACGAAACTAACATCAAAAAATATTCAAATGCCCAGAAATTGTCTATGAAGTATTCATGATATACTAGTGGAAAATTCAAACAAAATTATTTTTTTATTTATTGGTACTAGACTTTTATATCACCGCACCCTTGAAGGGTGCGGTGGGACTTAATGGGTTAAGTAAGAAGCAGAGTGAGCAACTACAGAAATTGATCAAGTCATTTCATGATATTTTTTCTACCCAGGAGTATGATATAGGCAACTGCAAAGTTATGAAACACGAAATTGACACTGGTAACGATAAACCTTTCAAATCTAAACAGTATCCGATTCCTCATGCTTACAAAGACGAAGCAAATCTGACAGTACAAGAGCTCAATGAAAATGGTATTGTTCGAAAAAGCTCATCTCCCTGGTCAAATCCCATTTTCTTCATTCGAAAGAAGCAGGGTAGATTACGTCTTATTGTAGACTTTCGTAAACTCAACTCCATTACTCGTTCTGATTGTTTCCCTATTCCAATCATCGATGATATTTTAGCTGATTTGGGTGATTGCACATACTATACGTCATTGGATCTCGCTAGTGGCTACTACCAAGTCGACCTTGAAGAATCTAGCAAGGAGAAGACTGCCTTTGTCATTAACCATCAGTTGCTAGAATTTGAAAAGTTACCATTCGGGCTCAAGAATGCTCCTGCATTGTTCCAGCGTATGATGCAAATTGTTCTGCGTGATACGGGCGTTCTTCCCTATATCGATGATGTGATCATTGCTAATAAGGACTTCAGTGACCATTTGAACTCTATCAGAACGGTATTTACGCGATTTCGAGAATTTCGCGAATTTGAAGCTGAAGATTTCTAAGTGCAAGTTTGCTTATAATGAAATTTTGTACTTGGGAATGGTCATTGGTGTGAATGGCATCAAACCAGATCCTGAAAAAGTCAACTCTATTCGAAAGATTAGTCGTCCGAAATGCAATAAGGATGTTGAGAGACTCTGTGGATTTGTGAATTACCTTGCACGATTTATCCCTAATCTGTCTTATATTCTTGAACCTATTTTGCGCAGTAGACATTCAAAGCCATTTTGTTGGAATAATGATTGTACAGCGTAAGAGGTGGTTAATACTAGATTACAATGATGAAAACATGCATAAATTTGTAAATCATTCATGTCGACATGTAACAGATAAATAAGCAGTATTGCATCTCTTGTACATATTTATCTGTGACATGTCGACATGAATGATTTACAAATTTATGCATGTTTTCATCATAATAATGATTGTGACTCATCATTACAGAAGATCAAAGATATCTTGACTGCAGAAAACAGCTTACAGTTCCCAAATTTCAATGCCAATTTTGTTTTGAGCACAGATGCCAGCGCTACTTCTTTGGGAGCTATTCTCGAACAAGAAGATGGTCCTGTTTCCTATGCCAGCAGATCGCTAAATTCAACTGAAAGAAAGTATTCTGCAACGGATCGGGAATTTCTTGCATTGACATGGGGCATGAAGAAATTCAAACAATACCTATTGGGAAGGCGATTTGTGTGTCAGACTGATCACAAGCCCCTATTGGCAATGGTGAAATCGAATCCTGCTAATGGTCGTCATGCGCGATATCTACAAACGTTGGAAGAGTTTGATTTTGAGCTGAAACACATACAAGGCAAAGACAATGTTGCTGCTGATTTTTTGTCACGTGATATTTCTTTGGATGAACAGCCTGCTCAGAGTTTAGCAATCTCGTCTACCTCGACCAACAACATGCGAAAGCGAGTTCCTGAAGATGAAGAACAACAACTGATCAAAAGTCATCACCAGTACGGTCATCTGGAATTCTGAAAACCAAGTTCTCTATTTTGAGTAATGATTGTGGTTTCCCGGCATGTATAGCAAGATCCGCAGATTCATCACCAGCTGCACCACATGCGCACAGCAGAAGTCTTACGGCTCTCAATGCAAAGCAGGCTCTATACCAGCAGAAAACATTCAGCCTTTTGAAGTTGTCTCTATTGATCTTGTTGGACCTCTGAGAACGACGACAAACAATTCTCGTTACATCCTTACTATGATAGACAATGCTAGTAGATGGGCCGAAGCGGTTGCTTTGCCAAACATTTCTGCGGAGACTGTTGTTGCTGCCCTTATTCGGAGCTGGATTCATCGTTTTGGTCCCCCTCGATACTTCCTTTCCGATCGCGGAACCCAGTTCATCTCCCAGCTTTTCAACGAGCTATCCAAGAAATTCAATTTCAATCACAAGCCGACTACCATTTATCATCCTCAAGGGAACGCGATCTGTGAACGTCTACATCGTGAGCTAAGGATCGAATTCGTTGTCTTACGGGATCTTGGTACAACTGCTTGCAGGAATCTATTTGGCATCACAATTGAACCATTTCAGTCTCATCAGGAGTGTCCCCTTATCAATTTTTGTATGGACGTGAACCAACTATTCCTATTGAGTGGCCAGATCATCATCATGATTTTTCTCCAAGTCAGAAAAAGTGTCCTAAGTTTGCTTGTCCCAAAAATTTCAGACGTTCTGCTCTAGATTCCATGTATCTACCTCCTGTACGTGTTATTTCTCGTTTGTCTGAGCAATTGTTAAAGTTAGTCGATGGTCGAGTATTGCATTTCAAAAACTGTAGAGTGATTTGGTGAGTGGTGATACATATCTTTATTTCAAAAAAGCTACCAGTATATTTTTTCTGGGTATGGGGTGATGTTATGACGTGACTGACGTCATCATTCTATTGTGACTGGATCTGATCTGAGCGATATTTGTTCGCTAGTCTGCGACTGCTGTAAAGTGTAGTTTCACAACAATACATGGTGACTTATGAGACAGTTGGTCGTTGTTCATAGTGTAACATTGCTTCCGTTGTAGAATTTTTGATCATTCTAGCATGATTGACGTGGGCCTCTACATACTACATAGGTCCCTATTAGATATCCATGCGTGAAGTTTAGAATATCGGATTTCTTCAAGTAAGAAAATTATTTGATCAAACTAAATACCTCCAAAATAGAGGTGCCTCTGAATTAGCTTAGTTTACCCCACAAAGATGAATGGATCTCATCATCAAGCTGATCAATTGCCTACATTTCTTTTCGGTTCCTTTAACATCTTGGGCAATCAGCAGCAGGCGAACCCACGACCAAAGGCATGCCCCACAAAGCTTATAAAAGGCTTGAAGTAGTACAGACCAACTTACAAGTCAACATTACAAAATGAACAGAAAATCAATGATAGAAACGAAAATACTCATATCAGGAATACATGACGAGACTCCGGCGGATGCAAATCTGATGGTTCTTCTGAATGAAATGTCGAAACTAATGGATGAGAAAAATCTGGAATCAGACAGACTATTTCAAAAGTTCATGAAAAGAAGGATCAGTGTTTACCTTGACAATGACGATGATAATGTTGTTCCTAAAATGAAATGATTTTTGTAAACTTTTTCACGCAATACACGTACTACGAATAATATTCGTACTTGTAGCTGAAACAAAGAGCATTTCTATGCATTTAGGCATATTTTCAGTTGATTAGTTTCCATTGCATGTACATGTATATGCAACAAATGGCTCAAATAACGATATGAAGATTATGTAATTCAATTACAATGCGATTTATGGTTATGCATATGAAGCATTAAGTTCTTTAAGTTGGTGGCACTGCATGGGCACGAATTACGAGGGGTGGGCACGAAAATCCTGAAAATTCTAAATCCGACCACTGCTACGGGCTTTGTTCACAATTATAACTACGTGCTCATCGAAATATAGCCGATTTGTGATGACTATGCGATGATCTTCATATTTATCGCCTACTGGAATTCAGATAACACCAAAGAGCATTGACATTTTATTTTCCGAAATGCATTGCACGACATTTATCCACATTCAATTTCATGCCATTTTCCTTTTCCTGATTCGAATTTTCGAGATTCCATATAGCACGTGGAAGACAAGCAGGATTTCAGCAGTCAAAGTTTGTGGCTTACCAGGTTTGTAAAATTTTTATGTCACCCGCATACTTGACTATTTTACTGAGATGAATTTTTCATCGAAGTCATTTACATACAAAGAAAATAATACCGGACACAAAACAGCCTTGCAAAACGCCACCGTGAGTACTAGCGTGAGATGAAAAATGTCCTTTAATAGCCACTTTTTGTGAACGCTTAGTAAAATAGTCCTTTATCCATGTTACCAAAATATCATCAAATCAATACCAAGATAGATCAGAGGTGAGGCTAGTATGGGTCACACTCAAAAGCCTTGCGTGATCCTAAGATACAGCATCAACATTGAAGTTTTGATCTACGTTTCTATTACAGTAAATTTACCTATGTAAGCTTTCATTGTATTTGCAGTAGCTAACTCGCTGACAAAGTAATAAGAAAATAGTTTTAGAAGACATTCGAAAAATCGTAAGTAATGATTGCCGGTTAGATGACAGCTGTTAGTGTCTGGGACGCTATAGAGTTAGGTTTAGCTTCAGGAATCTCCACCATGCAGACTGGATTCGTGCAGCTATGACCGCCTCCGTCCCACCATCGGCTTCCAACCATCTCCCTAACATCAGTGCGCTTCCCTTGCTGGCTTGCTACAAAGTTATCTCTTTCCTGTAGCTTGACTTGTAGCTACCGCAGTAGACATTTCATCCAGGCATCTCTGGCACAATATATTCGCCAATCTTGTGAGTCCACTGTCGACAGTTAGCGCATTAGATACAGTTTCAGCTGACTCCTCTTGAGCTGATGCTTCTGAACGTCAATGCATGAACGGACACTGCACTGGCACCTATTTACATATTTGTCATATTTGATACGGTATTGCATTGATCATGTTTGCATTTTACACATCTACTTTTACACCGTTTGATGAAAGGTAATTATAGTAGGAATTTGCTATTCATTTTGTTCACTTTCATTTCTGCATTCAAAACGAGACTCTGGAAACCCTGAACTTGCGGCATTCATCTCAATTGCATAGAATGTTTGGCTCGACCATGTTGCAGACCGACCTTAACATAGAAAATGTCGTCCTCCAAACGGACGGATGTTTATTATCTTCAGGTTGTAATTGTCTGTTCTAGGCTTTCTAAACGCATAACTTTCGGACCACCCACTTTGTTATTCCCGGTCAACTCTGTAGTTTCGTAGCGTTATGCAGTTTCAATTTATTACGAGCCAAAAATTATTTTCAAAAATTATCAAGTAAAAATTGTCATTCCCAAATGGCATTAAGTCTTTCAAATGATGCTCGTACTCATAAGTATAGTTTATCAACTTCATCATCTACTTTCATGTAAATTTCTATGAATATACCACCTCAACATTTATATGCTGTGCGGATTCCCTTGGAGAGTTATGATGATACCGGTAGTTTGAAATTCTCATACGATGATGAAAATCATCCCAGCAGCCATTTATAATAAAATATAATGCTTACTAATTTAAATTATTAATTAAAGTAGTCCTAATGAGGATTGATGGCGTTCTCCAATCCGCAAGTGTACAAAGGCAATGCTACTGTAACCATTGGATTAATCAGTTCTTAAAAGAACTCAATGTAGCTTTCTCGTGGCAACGAATTAAAATTGAACAGCTTTGGCCCAATATCTGGCAAAAGTGGAAATGTTGAGATTTGTAACACTACTCATTCTTACTGTTAATATACTAATACCATAGATTCCAAACACTGCCGTATACACGTTCAAAACAGACGTCTAATATACCAGATGCTGATAGTGGAAATAGAATAGGACAATGGTCACCAAAGGTTAAGGAAATTAAAAATGGATATTATAAAACAACAGGAGACCGATGAGTAAAAATTGGAAAAGTGGAGGTAAAACATGGAAATACAATTATGCTACTACACCGATTGCAAGTGAACTATATCTGACACTACACATGGTGGATAAGTGGAAAGTGGATAATGGAAGTAAACAATAGAACTACAATGACACTTTACTACACCGAAAGCAATGAAACTGTACACACTTTCCCTAAGACTACATACGGAAAATACTATTTCTTCCAGGGTGCCCGCGGGTCTGGAAAGTCTGGAAAATAGGGTGGTCTAGAGAAAGTCCGGAAAAGTATTATTTTTAAGAAAAAATCTGGGAAATCTGGAAAAATATTGGATAAATAAGTCTGGAAGTATTGAAACTTCACTTTCATTATTCCAATCGCATTCTGTGACTTCATGGCTGCAAACTGCGCATATATTGTTTTCCTAGCACTTATCTTTTCCTTATCAAAGATTCATGCTAGTACTTAAAGATGGTTGAGTGACCATTTTGAGAAAAGAGAGGCACTAGGAAAGCAATGTAGCGTAGTTTATGTCAATGAATGTACAGAATGTGATTGGAACTATGTGAGCGAAACTTTAAGATATTGAGAAAATATAAAGAACCATAAGTGTTAAAACTCGATGAGGACAAAATCACAATTGGGAAAACATTTCAGTAAACAGAGTCATATATTTAATGAAGGCGACATAATGAGGGAGAAAATAAACGCAATTTGATTCAGGAAACCATCTGCTTAATGATGTAGGACGTTTAGATGTGTTATAAATCTTGTTGATAAATAGAAGTTAGATGATTGAATGTAGCGTCTATTCCTTTTCTTTATTTTCGATGTTCAATTTTTCCTCAATGACCATGAAAAGGGTAGTGTGCTGACTGCTACTTATGATTTTACATTGTATAATTTCAAGCTGTTCATGTTTATTTTTCATAGTACTAAGACGATCTTGATTGTACCTTAGTTTTGTTTTAAATATTTTTAAGTAGTGTCAATTACTAAGTATTTACTAAGTTGCTCTATTAGCTGTCTAGGTTGTTGTTAGCTGTTTATGTAGTTGGTTATTAATGAAACTGCCTTACCAAAATAGTCAGTTTCTTATGCGCTAAAAGTTGTGATATTCCAACACAAGTGATTTTCGTAGTTTAGTGATACAAAATTATAGTTAAACAGTTGAGCAAGAATAATCGATTACAGCTGCAAGCAGCAGACTACATGTATTTTTTAGAAACAGTGCTTAAGAGTGATGTACACTATAAACATGCTCGTATGTGCATGCCGCTTGTGTAGTTCTGTAGTTGCAAAAAGGTAATATCAACTTTGAAGAAAATCATCCTAAGATGAAAATTTCATTTCACTGATTATAGAAAAATGTGAAAACATGCGCTCAATATTGAAAGCGTTTACATGCCAGCTGCTATATGGTAGCCACTGAGTTTCATTCATCATAATTGCGAAAAATTTTTGTGAAAATTTAAATAGAAGAAACTAGGCCAATTTTTGTAGCATTTTGAAGTATAATATTCCTTCTTCATTATTGCATCTACTGGTGAAGCGTAAAATTAATTTATTGAGGCGCAAATTATCATTCCATAGATGGATATTCGTAGCTTGAATGCAACAGATCGTTCCAGTATCCAAGTGCACCAGTGCATTCGAATGCGGCCATTTATTCAGCTCACTGAGACCATCGCTCATTCAACTTCTTCTTTCGTTCACTCAGTTCGTTCGCCTGTTCATTTAAAAATTCTATGCTCTGCTGTTCCGTTCAACTGAAGCACTCAAGTCACTCACTTCCTTTTGGTTCACTTTGAAAGACAACAAAGACACCTGCATTCTTTGATGATGGTCATCGGTCGGTTTAGTTATTTCAAGAAAAAGAAGAAAATGTTTCACGACCGTATAATTAAAATAAGAGTAAGTATGTACAAATAAAGCAGTCTGTCGACGTTTCGGCGGTCGCCTTTCTCGAGACATAATCACTTATGAAGTCAGCAAACTATTAAGCACACGGTGACGCTGTTGAATTTCTTTGAACTCTATTCTTTGTCTGGTAGCTGTGGAACATAAGCCGCGGTGCATGACAGACCAATTAATGCTGTCAATCACACTATATGTAGAGCCGTGAGATAATACATGGACATAGACAGCTGAGGAGGCTCGAGAACAATCCTCAAGAATGCGAGAACGAATTGTCTGTCCCGATTCACCAACATATTCAGCATCACAAATTTTGCACTTAATTAGATAAACAATACCCTTAACATAACAAAGCTTGGGACGAGTTTAACACGCACAGGTATTACAATTCGAGTGGCAAAGATATAAACGAGGCTTACTACAAACAAGATTACTTAGTTTACGAGAACGAAAATTGATATTCACAATATCAGCTAAATCAGTCCTACGAATTAAAGAATTACATTTTCTAGAAAAAATATCATTTTCAAAAGGCAAAGTTAAAAAAGTCTTGCGAACTGATTGTTCACGACGAGCCTCCTCAGATTTGAACGATAAAGCACGAGTTCTTGCAGGTTTGATAATGCGAAATGGAAAACCATTTTGAATGAGTCTATTCTCAACCAAAACGAGGCTGGACTGAAGAAATTGCGAAGAGCTCAGTCTAATAGCTCCCAAAAATTCATTTGAAGCCATTCTCATCTTGAACTGTACCGGATGATGCGAAGTCCAGGGAAGAATACAACCAGAATGTAAAGGCTTCATGAAAAGCCCAGTCTGAAAACTGTTATTAACATTCATCACAGACATATCTAAAAAATGGAGTTTGGACTCATTCATAACCTCATACGTGAATCTAATAAAAGGATTGACATCATTGACTAACTCCATAAGCTCAGAAACAGAAAAATTGACATAAACAATGAAAACATCATCTATGTATCGTTTCCACAACAAGATATTCTGATTTGTGCAAATACGACTCTCCACCAAGCGCATGTAAATAATTGCCAAGACCGGGGCGAGATTATTCCGCATTGCAAGGCCCTTGTTTTGTTTATACGCTGACATGTTAATACAAATAGTATCTGACTTTATACAAAGTTTGATCAAGTCACGCATATCATCAACACAAAGGTCGGACAAAATAGTTTCATGCTTATATAGTTCAAAAAATTCTGTTACAATAGAAATAACATCAAATAGACCATCTAACGGGATTGATCCATACAGATTATCTACATCTAAAGACGCCACTACTGCGCCATCTGAGCTTATGGAGTTAGTCAGTGATGTCAATCCTTTTATTAGATTCACGTGTTTCGGTCGTGAAACATTTTCTTCTTTTTCTTGAAATCAAAGGCATCATTCTTTCTTATAAGCCTACTTTGTCATTCTGTCAATTTTGAAAGCTTTCCCTGATTTTCCTTTGTCTCACAAATCGACTTTGACATACATGAGACTGCTACTACAGGAAAGTCATCCAATTCCAAATCCCGGATTCCTGTAAAAATGGCATTAAATGCTATTAAATTCATTAAGTAGTTGATCAGCCTGCATCCCAGAATTATATAACTCGTAAACATTTGAAGCCATAATTACTTGGAATTTTAGCACAGCAGTTAATTAGTCACCATGCAGAAATCGAGAGAAATTATATGAAATATTTCATAAAGCGTGTGAAAATTCTTATGCGGCGCTTCGCCCGCTAAAATGACCTTAAAATCCCAGTATGGTCTGATCTTCGATCTACTCATTTACATTGTACTATACTATGTTCACGAACAGAAAAAACAGTACAGATTAGTGTGAGCGAAAGTTGCTCTAAACAGCAGGCTATGTCTTAACAATGGAAAGCGATGTGAGAATTAATTTCCCCAATAGTACACTGTAAATGTAAGACTTAGAAGCATCAATTCAGTTCGTTCATCAGATTCATGAACCGGAAAATATAAGTTCATTTCAGTGGCAGTTACTTGGAAATCCTGTTTGCTAAGCTCCTTTGCTTGCTAGTGATTGACTAAAAACCTCGTTCATTTACAACAAAAAGTTATGATGCACTGGTTAGAACTACTAACTAAACAGACTGTTTGTCCCTTAAATCATTTTGCTCACTTTGCTTGATTTGCGACTGAGGTCGAATCACCGGTCTCTGTCATCGCAGCTATCGTGTGTAGGTCAACTTCGCACCAACCTTTCATGCTTTCTGTCCACCACATCATGGATCGTCTCTACAACTTTTGCCATTCGCGATACCAAGCAGCACGATCTTCACTTGGCAAATATCTTTCATGAGGTAGATGTGGTCGAACAGACTCACTTTGCGCTTATTAATCAACTACACAAACCGTGACTTTGGCTCTACTCTTCTCAGGACTTCATAATTGGTGGTGCGGTGAAGAAATCTAACACTAAAATCCCTCGGAAGCAGCGTCACTAAAAGGCATCGAGACGACGATTGACTCCTCCATATTTTGACAAAACCTGCTAGCGTTCTGAATGCCATGCCTGGTCATGCCAATCCGCTGACGAAATTTCATCGCACATCCCTCGCCATCTATCGTGATTCCGAGATAAGTGAACGTGTGGAATGTTTCGATTGCACTGTTGATCGAAACCTCTACTTTTTTAAATTGTTCCACTATCTCTAATTCCTATGTTTTATCGGTGTTGATCTTACGGCCACATCTTCCTGCATCTGAAGAAACGAGGTTTAAGCTATTCTCCAGCTTACACCAACTTTCATCCGAAAGTGCTATATCATCGGCAAGAGCTGGGTTGTTGATAGGTCATCCCTGAATTGACACCCCTACCGCATTGTTATAACACGTTCCACGTATACCAAGCAAAATAGCAGGTCACACCGATTCTGTCTGGAATCCTTGTCTGAACCAGTCACCAGTTTCATTTCCAAGTCTTAGCTGCAGCCTTGGCACTGTAGTGCATGCTCTTCAAACGATGAATAATCTTAGCATCCACTCCGTATGATTTCAGTACTGCCCACATGGCGTCTTGCCGAAAGCCTTATAGGAATCGATGAAGCAGACTATCAGCAAGGATCTGTTGCACAGTATTACTGTCTCTACGGAAGTCTGTTTGTACTTTTACCAGGAATGACTCTACAGAAGCTTTCATACGCTCCAGGATGATCAGTAAGAACACTTTGAGCACGTGGTTTATCAGAGATAAGATGAGGTAGTTGCTGCAGATGCTTATCCTTTCTTTGGCAGCGTCAATACAACCGACTTGTTCCATTCATCAGGAACTTTCTCTTCAAAGCAAACTATGCTTGACTGCATATAATGAGCACTGTTTCTTCTAATTCTACTCCTCTTGCATGTAGCATCTTTCCTGTGATGCCATCTGTACCGGGAACCTTGGAGCCTTGTGTGACTTTAGCCTCTTGGTCGCTGTTTCAACTTGACACCCGAGTATTTCGCCATTTCTGTCGTCGTCTTGGAGTGCCATCTCTTCAAGTTCCGTCACTACTGAGGTGTCATGATCATACGTCTACGCATGCAAGTCTCGGCAGTACTCAGTCCATCTCTCCTTGGTCTCTTCGAATGTCTGGAACAGGTGTTTATTGCGATCTTTAGCAAATAGTTGCTTCAGTTCCTATTTTTGATATCTCTGATCACCAGGTATGCTTGGCGTGTCTCTGCTTCTGCACACTCTGCTCAATCAGTCGTTATTTCTCCTGCAGCCATATTTCATATCGGCTCGCACCGCCTTTTGATATTAATTGCACTCGCTCCTGTATATTTTCATGTTCTCTTCAGACTGTAGTGTGCTATGTTACGACTTTGCTTTTCATCCGTGGATAGGAATGTCCTCTGAGTGATTCCTCTCTGTCAGTGGACTCTCTGTCATTGCCTCTCTGATTGCCGAATACAGCCCAGCTGTTCTTTCTTCCAACTCATTTCTTCCCTTAGGTTAATCAAACCAACGTTCTGGGTGAATTTGGGTAAAATGGGATTATCAATGAGTCTGGAAATCATCTTCCGAAAACGCGCGGGCACCCTGATTAGTATTTTTTCAGTTCTTTTGAATTATGCACTAAATAGATTCACTTGCCTGAAGATGATTGGCAGGTGCTGATTGAGATATATCGCAAATATAAGACAAATTATTAGATTTTGAATATCCAACAAAACTTGGTTCTTCCAAAACTCAACCTAATCTTATTAGTCTGTTGTTCCAATATACTTCACAGTGGTATTTGTTAAAATACACTTCCTGAATCTTCTTTAATCATGTTCTCTTCGTTTCTAAATTGATTGTAGATTTGTTTTCAGCAATATCTGTTCATTTTCAGATTTCAAAATGGCATCCATCGAAGTTCCATCGCTTGAAAAGCTGATGACGTTGAAAGTAAGAAACTATATATTGTCTGCTGTGATATCGAGTGTCATATTGAAAGTTTTTTGTGCGGGAAACGTCTTTACAACTCAGCATACTAGTTCTCACGTCTGAAGTCGTAAGTAGTATCAAAGACAAATGTTAGGCGGCGAGGACTGTGATCGAGTGCTTCTTTATGACAATGAAAAGTTGACTAGCTGCTCTCTGATAATGCCGTCACCACGTGTGATATTAACCGGAGTTCTGGTTTTGTGGTTGATTGTTCGCTCTGCGCTCGGGAGACTTTGGTTCAAACCTTGGTCGGGTCAAACCTAGGACTTGTAAAATAGGTATGCTCTGCATTCTTGCTAAATACTCGGCACGAAAGGAATGAGAGTGGGATAAATAACAACTCGGCCAAGGCCGATGCACTTCCTGATGTTGAGAAATATGATAAGAAATTGACGGAAATTACTTGCAGATAATTCAATTTCATCATCAATCATTTTAGGCCACGAAATCTCAATTCCCGCGACCTCAGAATTGCAGAATCTAATAGTGAATACTGCGTACCCTTTTGTTGCTTCTCTTGCTAAGATATGGCTATCTCAGCATTCCAGAGGACAGCGATCTGCCCGAGGGATTTTTCACCATCCGGTGGCTATATCACATCGCGAGAGACTGACTGAAGCCGAGATATTGACCCTCTTGCACAATGATTTGTAGATAACGGTTGCATTGTTTCGAGTATTTCTACGTTTCCTGATGTGCTCAGGCATCTTGAAAACTAGACGAAAATAGACTCCCTCTTTACTATATAGGCATATTTTTGAAATAATCAATTAAAGCCCTATACTTCGTCCGTCACTAACATAGTAATTGATCACTGCAATTTTTTACCAATTGTTGCATATCTACATAACATCTGTTTTCATCTAGTTTTAAAGAATTCCATCAGAACCGTCAGAGAGACGCACGGTTTAAGCATGATGAGACTCACTTGCATGCATTAGTAAGATAAAATTTTGAGAAAACTTTGTTTCAAATTCTTAAGCACTGTTAGAATTTTCGTAGTGTGCTGTATAAAATTTGCATTTAATTCGAGACAACATGAACTTTTACTGTGAAAGATAGAGACCTTGCCTTCAAAATTTTGAAGATTTGAGTGACAATCACAGACAATCTAGAGCGCGAAACAAATACTATTTCGCCTATTCTTTGATAAGTGCTTCAATAAAAAAAACAGGTGTCAGTCTCTCTGTTTCAGCGTGAATTATGAAGCGTCTATGTTAGCGTGAAATCTGAACACTTCTGACTGGATTTATCTGGAGCTGTCATGCGATCACCTGTATGTGTTGGTGAATGATCAAGGGTAGAACCTTTCCAAGGCATCCAATTTTGTGAGAAGTCCCGAAGTTTCAGTTTCAATTGACCAAGCATTTTATTGGGCTTCGCAATTAGATAATAGGCGCAGAGAATTTCTGTTTTTACGGTTTTCATAGAATTCTGATTTGTCAAATACTGAACCCAAGTCACGACGCATCAAAGTTAGTGGGAATGAAATAAATTTTCAAAACAGATGTTCGTTATGAAGAAGAATGAATTTAATTTAAGAATTTTCATTGTTGTTAATTACATTCACGACATGATTTAAGATGCTTTGGTGGACAAGCGATCCCCGCTACTTGCATTAATGTCGGCGGTCACAAAGGTGACGTGATATTTATTAAACTTAATTCGTAAACTTAAAGAATTTTATTTTGCCAGGATGTCTGCAAATTGAACCCCATCGTCAGAGCCGAAAGTTAGAGAGTATCTGTGATGGCGTGACGTTGACTGGGGCTGTGTTTTGATTGTTTGAATTCACTAAGAGTATGACTGCATCTCAGCAGACAAAACTTTTCAACTGACTCCACAATTGCACAATGCATTTTATGTGCATTGGCAGAATTTGAACGTCTCCTCAAAGAAGAAATATATACTTTGTCTTGTATGTATTAGTTCCTACCAGCCGCACATCTTTTGCATGGCAATCTGATCTATCGTTTATTTAATTTCATTGTTGTTAATTGCATTCACGACAGGGTTTAAGATGCTTTGGTGGACAATCGATCCCCGCTTCTTGCCTTAATGTCGGCGGTCACAATTGTGACGTGTTAATTATTCATTGATTATTATTGCCTTGACAACTGATGTGTGGTGGTGAGGGTTTGATCCTGCCAATTGACAGTGGCAGAAGTGGCTCGTAGCTCAGTTGGTTAGAGCACAGGTCTAGTTAACCTTGGTCGTAGGTTCGAATCCTACCAGCCGCACATCTTTTGCATGGCAATTTGATCTATCGTTTATTTAATTTCATTATTGTTAATTGCATTCACGACAGGGTTTAAGATGCTTTGGTGGACAATCGATCCCCGCTACTTGCCTTAATGTCGGCGGTCACAATTGTGACGTGCTATTTATTCATTGATTATTCTTGCCTTGACAACTGATGTGTGGTGGTGAAGGTTTGATCCTGCCAATTCACAGGGGCACAAGTGGCTCGTAGCTCAGTTGGTTAGAGCACAGGTCTAGTTAACCTTGGTCTGAGACTCGAATCCTACCAGCCGCACATCTTTTGCATGGCAATTTGATCTATGGTACATTTAATCTCATTGTTGTTGATTATTAAGAGCATGCTTGTATTTGATGTTATTGAGGTATTTAGATGGTGACAAAGTCACTCAAAATCTCAAGTAATTTGCAATTTGCAGTGATCATTGCTTACAAATTGAAAGTGGACATAAACATAGAAATAGTGATAAATGAATGGTGTACATTGTGGATAACGTCATTCACATTGCAGAGAGAAACGTTTGTGAGAAGTTTATAGAAGGATGTTTTAATGAGAAATTGATAAACGGTGACGAAGAATTTAACATCAACTACATACATGGACTCAATATATCTTGAGTTCAACAAATACTGCTAGTTATCTATGTATCTGAAGTAACAGTCATGAATTGGAGTATGTAGATAGGCAAATCCTTCTCAAATTTCAAAAAGCAAACATTTTCACTGCAACATGTCTGTGATCATTGTAAGTAACTGAAGTGGTCTGGTCGGCAATGTGATTATTTCGCACTTGACAATGAGTACATCTTAATTATTGATTGATTCTATCTTCATCGTTCAGAAAGTCACGAGATCATTACGGGCTCTTAGATTTGAATTCACTGAGAATTGAAGATAGCCTATGATAGCGTGAATCATCTCGCAAATAATGCAATAAAGGAGGCCGTTAGATTTTTGCCATGAAAATGACTTGGCTCATACCGTAAAAGACAATGCATGCTTGAGAAAGATATTATCGACAGATCCCTTTCTGAACACCTCCGTCGGGTATGCTTGAACTTCGTTTTCATCTTCCTCGTCCATCGTTTGATCTTTGTATTCAAAATGAACATGCAGATGCATGTAGTCACATCTTCCATGGTCATTTCTATGAGAGGATTCCTCATCTTTCTTTGTCTCAGCAGTACAGTAATGAGCGATATGATGCATGCTGTCATCCTGATGAACGATTGTTCGCATGGAATTCTTTCACAGAACCAAGAGACTGTATTGATGAGGTCGTTAGTTTCGATGTTGAGGATTTATGTCTCCACGCATGTCACTGAAGTACTTGAATGACTCACTGGAAACGTGTTACCCACAGCTGCAGATGTTTACTATATGAATTAATCACTCTGATTTATTGCAATCGATTGAACTGCATCGAATCACCATTGGACGAACATACGGCGGTTTCTGGAACTAATAGAATTTTCTGACTGCACCATTGTAATGAAGAATTATGACTCTGAATTAAGACGTGGAAATAAGAAATAACATGTATGACCGCAAACTTCATAATATTGCTTTCAATTCCCTTATATCTAGGAATTTATGTCCACACATTGCTTAGATTGGATCAAAAACTCCACCGGATATAAACAACCTGAATTGACAGCCGTTTTCTAGTGCAGCAGTTAGCAGAGGATTCCTGTTGAATTATCGGACATCCATTACACGAAAGTACACGACTGAAGCTTTGACGGGTATTTGATAGGACCAAGATTATACAATACATGATCCTTCATTCCGCATTCGGCGAGGGAGTAAGGCCTCGGGCTGCTGTTCACATTATTCAACTTTCTCACTATCTTCCGCTATCAGATGCATCGCAAAAGAAATAAATGTTAAATTATATTGATATTCATTATGAAAGCATATGACGAAGGCTTAAAACATTAGAGACAAGAATTTCGCCAAATTCATCCATAGAAGCGTCTTATAAAAACGACATCAGTTGCTTAGAAATTAATGGGATGGATGCACCTGTATTTTGGAGGCCAGCTTCTTCGTTTCAATGTCAACTGAGGTTAGGGGAAAGGGAAGACAAGCCTCAAAAGGTGCGTTTTCTCTCTCTCTCTCTCTCTGGATTTGATCGATTTCAGTGCGGAAAAGTACTTCCAAACATAGAGAGAAACCACCAAAGCGGCGCAAATGTGGGTACTGATCTTCATGAAGAAGAGACCATACCTCATTGATTTGCAGAGCAAGTCTGGTTGAGAAACTGACAATTTTGTAAGTCACATAATTCAAGCTGTAAAGGATCTGCTGTATAATTGCCGTCAGCGAAGCATTGAAACTTGCTCAAGTCTTCAATCAGGGTATCAAGGGTTTCAACCAAGCTGTAGAAATCGTCAGCAGTGTATCCAGCGAAGCATGAGGCAATTACATAAGAGTTCATACAGGTCCTGGAAAACCTGGGAAAGTTTTTGAATTCATCATTTCAAAAGATAAAGGTATTGGAATGTGATATGTGAATCAATCTGTGAATTCTGATTGGAATATCTAAGGTTGGCTATAAATTAAGTAGTTCAGGAAGAATTTTCCTTAACTTCGCTGCGATATCGGTGACGTAGGCCGTCAAAGATGCACATGATTTTTCATTAAAAAAAATCATAAATAAATAGTAGAAAAATTCGAATAAGTGAAAGTCCCCTAAGTGACCCTCACGATGAAATTTTTCTGAAACATTTTGGATTTCATCTAGATAGACCCAAATGATGAAAATATATGAATTTCAAGGACTTCTGAGAACCTTCGCCACAGGCCATTTGAGGTTTTGGTGTGGAATGACCATTTTTATTAAGATGAGTAATTTGGATCAGTTGACGTTGACCACAGATGGCATAAAGTTTACTGTCTGTTTTGATGAATGCTTCAATGAAGTGACACACAAAGGTCAATTTGATGTTTATTTTTTATATTTTGATATTAAACAGGTGAAAAGTGTCCGCCAATTTCTAGGATCTGCTTTTCTCGGACATTCCAAAGCTTCCATCCTAAAGGAAGGCTTGCTCAATGTCCTTCGCAAATGGGTCATTCCACGCCACTTCAACCAAACCGTGTGGCTGACTTTCTCGAAATCCGATGAAACTCACATATTATCTTATACTGGGTATAACTACATGATTCCTGAAATATTTCCGCTCAATTATACCTTAAAGTACATTTAAATGACCTTTTAAGTTGAGATAAATCGCCAATTTTGACAAATTTAAGAAAAACCAAGTAAATTTCCAAAGTCTGTTGTTCTGGTCTCATTGCGAAACAGATGTTCAAATTTTGACTGATGATCATTCAAGATCTATATTATATGTATGATCTATCGGAGTTTTCAAAATAGTATAGTGAAATTTTTTACATGACCTTGAATATTCAAAATATTTTGAACAAAAATCAAAAAAATGCGTTTCTTTGAAAAATTCTAGAACATTCTATAATTTAATCGGCTGCACATATCAACTATCCTGTCCTTAGACATGCGTAGAAAAATTGTTTGAAAAATCCATGTAGCATAGATATGCCATTTTTACCTTGTTAAAGTTGGCTTAGTTTTGAAATTTGCACATCTTTGACCAATTCCTGCCAATTTCTCTACAACCAAAATTTGATTTTTTATGATTGATCAGTAGCAACTGGGAATCAATAATAAGTATGTAAAAAATCATAACCCGTTTTTGATTAGAAGATGAATAATTTTGAATTTAAAATGTACTTAAAATATTTGGCTACTTAATAAGGGTAATAAGTAGTGTTGAACTACTATATTAGCATTACAAGGTTTTTTTACAGATTTTAGGTGAAATTATTTAGACTAGTTTTGACTAGTATTTCTTGTGATAAAACTACCGCATTATGGCAAGTAAACATTTCTATTCAGAACATACACAAGGCTAAAACATCGAATTGACATAACTTCAAATACACGTCTATACACAGCAATAGAAACACAACGAAAATATACAGCTAGTGGATAATGAAATGAGTACTCTCCAAAATCAATTCTATGTAGAATAAAATTTGATATCGATACACATTAGCCTTGTGTATGTTCTGAATAGAAATGTTTACTTGCCATAATGCGGTAGTTTTATCACAAGAAATACTAGTCAAAACTAGTCTAAATAATTTCACCTAAAATCTGTAAAAAACCTTGTAATGCTAATATAGTAGTTCAACACTACTTATTACCCTTATTAAGTAGCCAAATATTTTAAGTACATTTTAAATTCAAAATTATTCATCTTCTAATCAAAAACGGGTTATGATTTTTTACATACTTATTATTGATTCCCAGTTGCTACTGATCAATCATAAAAAATCAAATTTTGGTTGTAGAGAAATTGGCAGGAATTGGTCAAAGATGTGCAAATTTCAAAACTAAGCCAACTTTAACAAGGTAAAAATGGCACATCTATGCTACATGGATTTTTCAAACAATTTTTCTACGCATGTCTAAGGACAGGATAGTTGATATGTGCAGCCGATTAAATTATAGAATGTTCTAGAATTTTTCAAAGAAACGCATTTTTTTGATTTTTGTTCAAAATATTTTGAATATTCAAGGTCATGTAAAAAATTTCACTATACTATTTTGAAAACTCCGATAGATCATACATATAATATAGATCTTGAATGATCATCAGTCAAAATTTGAACATCTGTTTCGCAATGAGACCAGAACAACAGACTTTGGAAATTTACTTGGTTTTTCTTAAATTTGTCAAAATTGGCGATTTATCTCAACATAAAAGGTCATTTAAATGTACTTTAAGGTATAATTGAGCGGAAATATTTCAGGAATCATGTAGTTATACCCAGTATACGATAATATGTGAGTTTCATCGGATTTCGAGAAAGTCAGCCACACGGTTTGGTTGAAGTGGCGAGGAATGACCCAAATTGGATGTGACAAACAGGTTGTTGCAGATGATCATGGATGGCCAAAATGTAAATTGGGCTTTGATGAAAGAGACGCCAGAGCATTAAAAAGAAATACAGTAGAACCCACTTATAACGGACTCTCGGATATAACGTACTACTCGGATATAGCGAACTCTTTTCAAGGGTCCACAGAGCAAATTTTGATTTTTTACAACGTACTTAGGGATGAAAGTACTTAAGTATTCTGAATCATCGAAACGAAGCTGACACGATTCTACATTAACTTGCTGCGTTTGATGATGGCAGCAACAGCTCTTGTCATTGGCTCGGAGGAGGACAACTTTTGAGTGTCGAATCCGTCCAATGAGCAATCGATAGAAGTGAACTGGAATTAAGACATTGTCTGTGATGGTGTCTTCTTAACGCGTCACTGCGCTGTTTACATTGTTTTTTAGTCATTTAGATTTTTAGATTCATGTTGAGAATATTGCATATTTTTCTTACACAATAGAGAAATGTTAAGACACCATGCTGTTTTCTCGAGTAGGCACGATCATACATGTAGGGCCAGGGCAAACAAATAAATGTACATTACATGTACATGTATTTATGGTGATGCATAGTGAGAATTAGCTAGTCATGATGGATAGGACCTTACTATTGCAATTGACAACTTAATTTGGTACAGAAGTAGGCTTCAATACTTCTTACACAGCTTGTTCTTGCACACCTCGGATACAACGTACCAATTTTTTAGGTCCCTTGAAGTACGTTATAAGTGGGTTCTGCTGTATACCCTAACTCTCCGCAGCTTTTGGACATAGGGAGTTGCGGTCTTCATGTTCTCCACCATGTTGCATACGCAACGGGCCAAAATGCATCAAATTGGCACTTATGTACATTTCTGAATGCCTGTATCTTTTGATCAACGACCATGTTGATATAATAAATTCCGAAAAAGAATCATCCTTCCTGTTTCCTTTGAAATATGTTCACATCGTTGGTTGGATAATACTAAGGACAGTACGAATATTAGAGATATTTGATGGCTTAAGAGCATATGTCAAAAATGTCCAGAATCCTCCGGTTTCCAGGAGGCCTCAGACAGAATCTTCCGAGACAGTGAAATTGAACCTGGCAAGCGATGTTGATGCAAGTTTCTGTCTTAAAAATTGGAATTTTCGAAATTCGTTATTGATGTCATTGAACGACGTTTCCAGTGAGAAGCTCCGTGGCTGTTTATTTGCGAAGAGTTAACTTTGATTTTCACACTGCTTCTTCAGATGATTGCTTGAGAATTTTTCAAACAAGCCCACGAAACTGACAACAATTGACCTAGACGATGAAGATAACCTTTTGCCTAGTCATCAGCTGGACGTTGGCTTTGGAGCCAAGTCACATGTGAAAAAATTGCCTCCAGCTAAACAGATAGATTTCAGAGAAGCCTTGTAGAATGACGATAGTGACTTTGCTGAAAAAACTTCAGGAACAGTCTCCTTTGAATTTTCCACTCACAAAGGCTATTTCATCTACTTCGCCACTTCTAATTGCGAAAAATGCCTCGATATCGAAGAGGCGAATATCAGAACTTTTATCAATTCTCTATGAAAGTGGACATACGAAAGTCATTAGAAAAGTTCCCTGTATTCCCTTCCAGAGCCCAAAATATAAAAGCTAAGATATCCAGCGAAATATATATTATAAAATGACACATGCGCTACTCAAAATAGTCGCCATTACTTTCAATGCACTTATTCCAACGTCTCACCAGGCCATTGATTCCGTCCTCGGACCCATGCTGTCCAGAGCGACACATTCTCGACGAAACTCGCAGTTGATCTCTTCAAACGTCTTGAACCGTTTACCGCGGAGATTGACTTTCACACGAGGAAACCAAAAAAAGTCACGGTGACAAGTCCGGTGAATAAGGTGGGTGTTCAAGGACTTCCCAGTCGTATTCCTCTGTCAGAAGTTGAACAACATCACGTTTGGTGTGGGGAGCTGCATTGTCATGCAGAATGATGGGTCCATCTCGCAGAAGATTTGGTCGCTTTCGTCGAATTGCCGGACGCAGATGGTTTCTGATGAAAGAGGCGTAGTAATCGCCATTCACAGTAACACCATGAGGTACTGCATGATCAACCAGAAGACCATGAACGTCAAAGAAGACGATGTGCATGACATTCGTTGGAGTGGGGCTCCTCACAGCCTTGGTTGGTCGTGGAGAACCTTCGCCTGTCCATTCTGCTGACTGACGCTTTAACTTGGGTTCAAGAGCACGTGTCCACGTTTCATCACCAGCCACAATTCGATGAAGGAAACTGTTACGTTCGCGTCTGAAATGTCGTACATGAGACGCGCAGATTCGAAGTCTGTTTCCCCGTTGCTCTTCATTGAGAACGCGTGGTACCCATTTGGCAGCGATCTTCCGCTTGTGAAGATGGTTTCTCAGAATTGCATGAACACTGAAGCAGCTGATGCCAATCTCCGAAGCAATTTCCTCACAAGTGAGACGACGATCCTTTTAAACGATCGAGTTCTCGAACGCGTTCGACATGATCTTCATCATATGCTGTCTGTAGGCGACCAGACCTCGGAGCATCTTGTGCGTCAATGGTTCCATTACTGAAGAGGTTGTGCCACTTGCGGACTGTCTCGTACGACGGGCAGAAATCTTCTAAGCCTTCTTTTAAGAGAGAGTGTGTTTCGGACGGTGATTTTCGTAAAAGTACGTGAAACTTAATCAATTGTCGAACATCAAGCTTTTGCAGACTTGCTTGCTTGCAAAGCACTTCGGTTCATACTGCGTTCTGACTGCTAAATCAATGCTCGGCAGCGCGCACGGAGTACCAAGTTTTGTATCAGTTCTGTGACGAATAAACAGAAGTCGTGCGCGCAATTTCTATTTCTATCGAGGAATCATATGCTGTTTTTAGTATCACTGTCATATTTGTCTCAGATATTCACTAGTCTTCGAGAAACACGTCAATACAGAAAACTTTTCTAATGACCCTCGTATTTCGACATCAGTTGCTGATGCAGCAAAGCGGCAGCATTCAGAATTACTCATTGCTCATAGAATTACTCATTGCACCTAGCGAGTAGGATATTTGGCTTAGACAAACTTCTCTCTCGTACCACTAGGTATATCGACGACATTTGTGTGTTTAACTACAAACATTTGATAAGATCCTTCCTGAAATCTACCCGGTAGATCTCTTAGCTAGCAGAAGCGGAGATAACAACAAATGTGTGTTAATTATTTGGAAGTTAAAATCAGGATCGAAGATGGTGGCCAATACATCACAGAAGTTTACCATAAGGTTGATGAGTTCAGTTTCCCAGTGGTACTGTATACTTTCCCCGAGAGTAATATGCCTTTGAACACTGGCTTAAACATCTTTGCTGCCCAACTCATCAGGTTCGCCAGGATTTCATCTGATGCTTCCGCCTTCACATAAGGCTAAGGGCATTTTTGATATCTTCAAAGGACGGTGTTATAAGGCATATTTGCTGGTTAATTCTTGCATAAAGTCCTCAAAGAATAGGTTCCTCGTTTTTAAGTTTGGTTGTTTTTCGCCCCGCCAGATGCCATCCATCATTGGCATGTTGGGCTAAGAAAACCTCTTTTAGTTTCAAGTGCTTCTTTTTGTCCTAATATATTTCAAAAAAAATTTTATTTTCGGTTAGGTTCTGCTATGTTTCCTCAGGCTTGGAGAGACCTTCCATATCGTACATTCGATATGGTTGGCCTGGCCCCGCCATGTGGTACAGGTTGGAGGTTAGGGGCCGAAACCTTGCTTCATGCAGCCACATGGTTCCTCCCTGATGACTCCATACATAGCAAACTTAATTTTGGTTTTTTAGGTTTCTTATTTTCATCTTTTGTTATTTTTAAGTTAGTCTCTCGTCAAGTCCATGACAGACTCTCATTCTAGTTCCTAGATTGTAAAAATAAATTCGTTTATAAGTATTAATTTGTTTCGGTTACCGTCTTCAGTTGAGTCGACTTGCCTTTATACGTATTTCAGTACCTACTCTATACTGGAGTTGGTTACTCTGTAGTTAGTATTAATTTATATTCATTCGTTCATGACTTTTAATTACCTAATTATTTACAGGATTCTCCACTAGGGTAGTTGTTTAACTTTGGTATCTTCCGTTTCCTGGATCCTTCGAATTTTTTTGACCGTGTCGTGTCTTGATTCGATCATCAAAGATGATTTTCAAAATGGGTTAGGGGAATTCAGTATGACATCTCGTGTAGTGTGTTTTGGCATAAAATCATCTTGGAGCAAAATGTCATGCAAGAACTGTGTGTGGACTGCTGCTCAGATGACTCTTTCTCATGGAAATGCAGGAGTCGAGTCTGGCTTCTCCATCAATCAATCGGTATTGTTGCCAAACCTGAAAGAAAGTACGATTGGTAATCAGCGAATAGTATATGATGCCATTCAGCATGCAGGTGGCTCTCAAAACATCACTGTCACAAGCGAAGAAGAAGGAAACAGATGGAGAAAAGAAGCGGAAAGAGAGGAAGCGAAGAAGAAACTGCAGACGACTCCAGCAAGCGAATTACTGATTATTAGTAAGCAAATTTTCGATTTGAAAGAACAACTGAAATAACTTGTCTCCATTTTTAGGTATTAGATTTCTTGGTAAGTAGACCTGAGTTTTAGTTACAATCTGGATGTAAATTTACATCAAACGCTTTAGATGACAATTCACATAATCAATCGCACCAAATTACTTTGTACTACTTTATCTGAATCGTCTACAAAAAAACTGAAGATTTTACTTATTTCGCTATTGCGCCAATGATTTGTTTTGAAATGAATGAAATAAAAGATTTTCATTCATTTCAACGTTTTTGTTTTCTGCATGTATTTTTCTATTGATAATTCCATGAAAATATTTAATTCCACTTTGCGTAATGATGTGCGGATGCGAAGCACAATTTTAGTAATGTAGCTACTTCATCGTCTTACTATATAAAAGTGTAATTCTCATTGTTCACGGGTATATTCAATAGTTGTATATTCCTTGGTAGGTTTTGGAATTTCATTATCTGAGTCCTTGAAATCCTGGAAAAGTTTTGGAATTCTTAATTGACACTTCTGTATGAACCCTGATTGAATGTATTGGAACTTTTCTCAAGTCTTCAATCAGGGAATCAAGGATTTCAACCAAGCAATAGAAATCGTCAATATGAAGTCCAAATTTACAGGTCAAACTTGAAATATGCAGTTCAGAAAAGGACAGCATCTTTTTTCAACATGACTCTACACATGTCAAAGTGAAATGATTTTCTAGAAGAGGACGTGGGCCGAATTAGAGGAGGTCGCGGTCCGCGGGCTATACTTTGGACAACCCAGTGTTGTCCTATTTACAGTTGACATGAAACATTCTAGGTCCGGTCTGAAGAATTTGTTGCTCATCGGTGATGTAATTCTTCTTAATTTGAAATATGATATTTTGCTTCACTTTGTGAAGGGTTTACGGTGCTTGATGCAACTCGAACGTATTTTCTTGATAATTTGCACGGAGAATTATCGTCAGAATTACAAAACCGAGGACTATCGGTGCAGCATATTTGTATCTAAGAAGATTTGTCTGTTTACTGATTTTATTAGAGAGGCATTTATTCTCTTTCAGGATATGTGTCTTTTACAGCGAGATATAAAGGACGAGAGCATGTTTATATAGTACGACGACGCTTTCTTTTCTCATCTGTGTATGAAGACTGTATTTTCGCAGGTCTACGACTTCTCTCGAGCATCACTATTCAAATATTGATATAACTTGTATGATCACGCGAGCAATTATGCAGTGCGATAAGCGCTGAGTTGTTATGCAAAACGTGATGAATTCCAATGGCATCATTTGGAAAGTATGGCATCACTTCGAAAGTAATATATTGTCGTCTATTTTATTTCTCCGTTTTACCAAAGTTTCATCGTACTTTTTTGCGAAACATTTGTCCACTTTTACGAATCTGCAAATAAAAACCACTGTTGATGTAACATCTGTCGGAGCTTCTCGTTTAAATCTGTACTGCTATCAGAATATCAGAAACGTATATTTCCAATGTATGAAAACACGTTGATCAGGTTATAACAAAAGTATGACAAGTTATGCGATGACAAGTATCGAATACATGAAATGACATATTTGCAGAATGACAATGAAATCAGAAGTAAGATATTTATAAATTATGATTTGAAGTGAGAATGGTAGACGTTGAATAACTATGTCTGGAAGGAGAGGACGATTCATTTAACACTGAACATAAGTTGCTAGGTATTTTCGATATTAGCATCAACTGGAATGACATGCATAACTAGATTTGCAATCATTCAAGACAAAATGCACAAAGTTGATGAACGGCATTAATAAATGTATACTTATAAACAATCTTGACACCCTTCTCGCCTAGTTAGTAGGTCCTAAAATGTGAGAGGTCCGGAACATAAACACATGAAAAAGTAAAACGTAATAATTATCAATACGTACATGTAAATGATCCTTCAAATTGTCTTACCTGCAATAGGATCGGTTAATGAGAATGCTGCACAAGTTTGATATACGTTCCGGACCTCTCGATTCTTGCTCGTGCGTCTAGTTCGCAGTGAATGTGATGCAGCATCTTTAGTGTGTCTGAACATATATTACTAGATTACTGAACATAGATAGTGTACTGCTCCATATGCATTGTAATCATGTACAGGAAGGACTCAAGGAAATAAACTGTTGGACTGTGATGATTGTTCTACGGCAGTTGAGCGAATGCATGTTCCTTCTGCCGCCACAAGATTGGGTCATGTGACTTTATTTCTAAAGTCTCGCACTCCGAGTAAGAAATCGTTGTGGGCGTTCGAGATGATGGGGAAGTCTTAAGAAAGCCGGTTCTTAGGGGTCAGTTTACACATCTGCAGGTGTTGAGTCACACTGCTGCTGCCTCACCGGCAGAAGGAGTATGTATTCGCTCTTCAACTGTCATAGAACAATCATCACAGTCCAACAGTGTATTTCCTTGAGTCCCTCCTGTACATGATTACAATGCATATAGAGCAGTACACATCTGAACGAGAAGCTCCGAAAGCGTTCATGTGACTTGTTTCAAGAAAGATGCTTTATCAACAACTTGCGGTGTTTTTTGTGTAGCTATTTGCCCCGATTTCAAACGCGCAATCATAGAGTGGGGATATTTAGGTAGAGTGTCGACTCAAAAAAGTATCTGCATACAGTGAAAAGTTTTATATGAAAATATTCAGTGTTTTGCGGAGATTACGCTGCCGTGGTCCAAAAAATTATTTGAGCATTTTTGAATAAAAGTCAAAATTTGCCAATTTTTATACTACCGAGATGATGCCCCGTATAAGTAGTATGAAACAAGTTGGATATCAAGAGGAATGAATATTTGCTAATAAGCATCTTAACTAAGCGGAAATCAAGCTGATTATCAAGGGAATTTCAGGAATTGTATTATAATAAAAGTCTTCATGGAGAAGTCGTGCTTTCTTCTCTGAAATTTCAAGTTTTTAATTCAATTTTCATTGGCATTTATGATTCACTAAATTCATGTTTCATTTCTTGAATCTAAATAGTGATGTGGACTCGATAATTTACATATTTTAAAGTTAATTGAAATCATTGTCTTTGATTAACTCTTAAGATAGAAATGGTAATTTGCCACCTTTAAAAGACAAAGGGTGATCAAAATGATCACCTCGAAAATAAACACTATTTATGCCCGATAGTTGATACATTTTAACTCATGTAGATTATTTATGGCCCAAAGGATGTATTTCGTCGTATTTGAACGCTTAAACTACCGTCTAACAAGCCGGGTATTGATTGAGATTGATTGATTGTATTGAATCTGATTGAGTATTCTTTTTTAGTATCAACTGCAATTTTCGCTTAAAACTCACATCAACATTATCGAATTTGCCATGTTATTTCATCACGTGAACGCGTCTCATCTCTATCTTTATTTCTTTCAATCGAAGGCGCGTGTCAATTATTACAGAAAACAAGGAGCATGAGTCATCAGGCCGACAACTGCAAGCGACTCGATGACAGACCATTTGGACTTCCCACGAACATAGTTGAGAATTTGTCCCGATATACAGGGCAACCAAGTCCTCGTGCTGCTCGACGGCAAGAAGTTGAGGCTTCAAGTGAAAGACTCCGATGTGGCAAATGCATTCAAGAGGGCAAACGTCCTCGCGATGCGAATCTGACAGCCTCGAAATGTGCAGCTTGTAACTTGCCAATTTGCGGAAAACACGGAATAAAGAAGATTCTGTGCATTGACTGTTGAATCTTACTATAGATATTGGACACCAAAATACGATTGATTCAAAGTTGTAATACGTTGATAATGCGTTACAAAATATTGATAATACAATGATGTTATGAAACATTTTCAATAATTGACTTGTTATATGAATTTCATGTAAAACAAAACATGTTTCATGAATCCTATTTTCAGTCGAAAAAGTTGCTTATTTTTCTATGCTTTTCAATTCAAAACGACTATTTTATCACTATAAAAAATTATGAATTATTTTTCCAATAATTTCTTCTTTATACTGATAAAGGAAAAGTCAATAAGTATCATGACACAGATCTGTCTTGTCTAAGAAAAATCTAAAATATATAGTGGAGGTGATCAAAATGATCACCCCTTTGTATCTTAAGAGTTAAGTGATTTTGCTCTGTCAACGGCAGGTTGCCTGTGATATGATCACGCTTGAAAATACTCTTGAGGTTGAGCATGAAAGTAATAGGAACCCGTCGAATTGCTAATTTAGCAAACATTAAATCTCCAAGGCAGTCATGAGAATCTGTGAAATACCATCATTCCTTCCGCATTACAATCATGATCACTCAATTCTGTTGTAATTTCTGCAAAAACTGCAAAAAATTTGCATATCTCATATTTGGTGACAATACAACCTGTATCCGCTCGAGTTCATTTAATAAAATCGAAAGTGTATACACATTGGGGATTTAATAAATGCGGAGTTACCATTCTACCTAATATACCTACTCTATGAGCGCAATAATCTTAGTTATGGACTGTGGTCACTGATCGGTCCTGGAATGACGTCTCTTTCGCCACTCACTTTGATGATGTCTAATTATCATCGCGGTAACTGAAACGAATCAACTGTGTTGAAGTTCGATTCAGAATGTGAAAATAACACATTGTAAGCCTCTGCATCATTCTTGAATGATATAATCGCTGCAGATTTGCTGTTGTCGCATTTTTCTATCAGAAATGAAGGATAGTGCTTATCGCGTCATGCAAGTACATTTTGATTATGTTGGTGGAGGGACGATCAACCCATTTCATATTACAGTGCAAGTCTGCCACTTCTAAGCTATTTATTTACTGCTAGCCGAAAAGTTGCTTTATAGCATATTCTCCAGACAACAAAACATCGCGGTTCTCCAGGCTTGCCGTTGGGATAAATTTCCAGCCCAATCTCAATGAGAATCCCTATAGCCTGCTTTAGAGCTAAAAACGTACACAAGTTGACCCCAAGCTGCATCGGGGCTTGCCACTTAGGCCTACCATAGGTGTTACTGTTTGAATTGACGAAGGCCACGGACGTACGCCTAGGACTACAGTGGCCTTAATAGTAATACGGGCTTTAATTTATTTTACACAATCATGTATAATAGGCCTACTGTATGGCTAAATTTTGGACCGAGACTGCCTTCACCCAAGAGCTTACAGGGGCCTAGGTTGTGTGAAAAAAAAATCGCTCCCTTTGTTTGACGATTTAAAAAATTTTCAACAAATCACCCGACACGTTTCGTCAATCCGACAGTCTCAAGGGCTTAGTATGTGCCACAAGTGTCAAAAGGTAGGTTTATATACAACAAATCAGTAGTCCAGTCAGGGCAACTCATCATGTCAGCTCATGACGTCTGTTCAATAGCGGCATTTTCAACGCAATGTTACGGGATTCAGCCATCCTAGTAGTAATCGCCGAGTTTTGCTTGTCCAAAATCTTATAACTAAAATCATCAATGGTCATCATTTCATCGCAATGGTCTAACAAGCTATGTTCAGTTAATTCACTTTTTGTATCTCGATTCTTTAAACTACGTTGGTGTTCGTTGAATCTAGTTCTGAAAGGTCGACATGTTTGACCTATGTACTTCTTCTGGCAGTGATTGCAAGAGAATTCATAAACTACATATTTATGTTTACAGTTAAATTTTGGGCCGATTGATAAGCAAATATTGCAAGTACACTCATTATTAGATTTTCTTTTAAATGCTGTTGCTAATTTTTTACCAGGTTTTGATGTGATGCGTACAGGTATACTATACTTATTTTCTACTTTATTGATTTTTCTTAAAAAACTTTCACCCACGTAGTCAACGGAGAGATTAACGTCGTTATTTCTTCCGTCATTACTTGCGTTAATTTTATCATTTTTATAACTATCCACATTATCAACATGGAATCCATTTCTTTCTAGCCTATTTTTCATAATTTGTTGTGCTTTAAACGTATCAAATGTATCAGAACATCTGTCTTCAACATACCGAAAACTATTACTAACAAAATTATCTTTTACATAGTTGGGGAGCCAACTGTCTTTTCTTAAGCTAATGCCTGAATGGCACGGTTTGCTGTAGCATTTGTAACTCAGTTTGCTTTTAACGGATATACTAATGTCCAGAAAATCAAGATAATCGGTATCGGGGGTTTTTGAAGTGAATTGAATATCACAGTTTACAGAGTTAAAAGTATTGAGGATTATTTTCATCGTATCTTTATTTTTGGGAAATGGTCCCATGATGATATCATCAATGTATCTTTTAAAGATGGCTGGGACAATACTATGTTTTGTTTTTAATATATCGAGCGCTTTATTCTCTATGTTGTTCATATAAATTATGGAAAACGGCGGGGAAAAGTGTGTTCCCATAGGACAACCTTTTATTTGTAATGTTTTTTGGTTATACGTTATTTCATAGTTGTAAGCTATAAATTTAAGAAAATCGATCAAATCCTCAACATTTAATCCATAATTATCAAAGCTACTCCCGTATTGTCTCGCGAAATCTTCTACAACTCTCAGACCATCTTCAATTGGAATACTTGGATACAGATTAATTACATCTAAGGAGATAAAGACGCAATTATCCGTGTTATTTAACTTTTCGTTGTTATTTCTAAGACATTCAATCAATACTGATTTGTTGTATATAAACCTACCTTTTAACACTTGTGTCACATACTAAGCCCTTGAGACTGTCGGATTGACGAAACGCGTCGGGTGATTTTTTGAAAAAATTTTTAAAATAGATTTACGTCAAACAAAGGGAGCGATTGTTTTTTTCACACAATTATGACTAACCTCCCGTACGGACGAAGTATGAAAAGGGGCCTAGGTGTATAGCTGATATGTATCTGCGAGCTACAAACACACTTGGTGTTAATTGAGCCTATATCAGATAATGCGTTGTTAATAAACAGCTCGCCACACGGGCTCTTTTTGAAGCCATTGTTCCTGCGCAATGTGACACTGTTGCGGCGTCGTAAAAGATACTATTACGGGTATATAATACTAACCGTTTCAGTAAATGCCTCATACGCACCCGCAAAGCACGAGGCACAGGAAGGTCCCGAATTAAGCCACTATATTTAGCAACTAGGGAAGTTAAAGCCACAGAGTAGGGTTAAAGCTGACTGTCAATTTGTGTGAATCACACTAAGAGCTCCCAATGCTCAAATTCGAGAGAGGCAAGGTCAGACTGAAGACACAGTAAAATGAACTGCTCTGTACAACCCGAAAACATTTGTGACGCATTGACTAATGTCAACGATTATATTATTTGATTCGGAGGACATCCCAGGGTCGATGTTGACCAACGAAACAAGAAAAACACTCAAGGTTCTCGCTTTCTTGTTTCGTTGGTCAACATCGACCCTGGGATGTCCTCCGAATCTAATAACTCATATTTTATTTCACGTTTTAGATTAAGGAACTAACATTAATTCTCTTACTGACCTGGTAGATTTTAGATAGCGTAATCCCGCTGTGTTAGCTAGATCTGGTATTTGAATTGGAAAAAGACCTGTCCTCTTATCATCTGAATGGTCAGACTGTTAAATAGAATCTTTTCAATATAAAAGTGATAATAAATTTGAACAACAGAATTACATACTCCAATACTCATAAAGAAGGAGGAGGAGAAGAGAGGTTGTCCTTTTATTTAGTTAGTTTTTTTTTATTTTTTTTACATTTTAGGATATAAATTTTTTTCTTTTAAATCCATATTTTGAAAATTGAAAATCATTACCTTCATTTTTTTGTTTTTTTTGTTAATTTTTGTTTACCTTTTTTGTTACTGTGCAAACGAATCAATCACATGTCCCTTGTTTGCTCAACGATTATATGTATATTTTGCTGGGAGAGGGCTTATTGGGATCGATTGGGATCATAAAAGTTAACAATACCATAGAAAGTCCTAGAATGGAAATTGCATGAAAATTATGGCACACGCCGGGGGAACTTAGTTGGGGCAAAATGCAAATTTTACGAACTGGTTTCCAAGTTTTCTGATTGGCATTTATATTTATCAAGTCAATTTGTGATCTGGATTGTTGCCCCTTGTCCAAAGATCATGTACACAAAAGCAATAGTGAATTTACAAAATACTGCGGCGACAGGATGACAAAGAAGGAAATCCTTTAAAACGTTCTGTATGGTCATCATTTTGAAATATCGCTCCTAAAATTTATCAAGAGTATAATCAGACACATTTGCAACTTGTAATGTCGATTTGCAGAACATGCATTACTCCTGCTTGAAATCAGAGGCCAATAAACCTTCGGGTATTGAATTTACTTTAAAGGGTTCCCCCTGTTCTTTACATTTGAACAATTTTCAAAATCTTTGCATACTTTCGAATATCAGCTGCCAAAATATCATCAAACTATTTCACATAAGTCATTCAATGATCAATTGAAGAGTTCCAGCGACATTCTATTTATCTGAGAAATGATTGGAGGTAAAGCTTTCAGTGTGTTTATTCCAGAAAAGCACTAGGTTTCTTAACCGCTTAACCGAGACATTATCCAATAATTAGACATTTTACCTGTGTATTCTTGAGATGTTCTTCCAACCAGTGCACCGACCACTTTCAATATGACTCTGAACCAAAATTTAATACGTATTCTAGTGTTGAAAAATTGTATAATAGTTGTGAAAGACTACCGCAAATAGACACAGTATATTAATCCATGGAATAGTAGGTTATTTCACATGATACAATACCACCATCTCTTCACTAAAATTCTCTTCATGAAGATCCTAAAATTTGCTGTCAAGAACTTCCACAACCAACTTGGAAAATATATAGTTTGACTATGATACACTGTTTTAGATCGAGTCTGATCTACAAACCATAGATTTTTCCATGTGCCATCATTGTAAATAGCCAAGATATCAAACTTCCATTCTACTGTACTATTCTATCGTATGGCACTTTAGTTCAACATATTTATTTTTATATGTCACAGGATTGGTGATATAGCACGATGAGACCGACATTTATGGACGGTACTGATTGAGACAGAACCTCACTACGATCTGATGATTGTCAATACATGCATGATACCAATATCAGCTTTCAATTCTTTCACCTTACATTGTAACGAATAAAGTGTCTATTTCATCGAAATTCGCTCATTTCCGTGCACCGCGCACAGCCATAGGATTATACTTTCCTCAATTGTCTCAACTACGTGTGTCAGTTACTCCTTGCGTGACTGAATTCCCGTTGATTTTGCAGATTGCAGAATTGAAGAAGGCGTTGAAAGCGGAATCACTGCCATGTACAGGATCAAAAGCTGAACTGGCTGAGCGTCTTCATGTTCATCATGTCACTGGTGAGTTGGACCTTCATCCAGGGAAGTCAACAGGTCGGCTGCATCTTCACTCAGTCCGAACCCTTAAGCGTCCGTCCGTCTTGTGTGCTGAGCTAGGTGACGCAGTGTGCGGACCTTCATTCAGGGAAGTCAACAGGTCGGCTGCATCTTCACTCAGTCCGAACCCTTAAGCGTCCGTCCGTCTTGTGTGCTGAGCTAGGTGACGCAGTGTGCGGACCTTCATTCAGGGAAGTCAACAGGTCGGCTGCATCTTCACTCAGTCCGAACCCTTAAGCGTCCGTCCGTCCGTCTTGTGTGCTGAGCTAGGTGACGCAGTGTGCGGACCTTCATTCAGGGAAGTCAACAGGTCGGCTGCATCTTCACTCAGTCCGAACCCTTAAGCGTCCGTCCGTCTTGTGTGCTGAGCTAGGTGACGCAGTGTGCGGACCTTCATTCAGGGAAGTCAACAGGTCGGCTGCATCTTCACTCAGTCCGAACCCTTAAGCGTCCGTCCGTCTTGTGTGCTGAGCTAGGTGACGCAGTGTGCGGACCTTCATTCAGGGAAGTCAACAGGTCGGCTGCATCTTCACTCAGTCCGAACCCTTAAGCGTCCGTCCGTCTTGTGTGCTGAGCTAGGTGACGCAGTGTGCGGACCTTCATTCAGGGAAGTCAACAGGTCGGCTGCATCTTCACTCAGTCCGAACCCTTAAGCGTCTGTCCGTCTTGTGTGCTGAGCTAGGTGACGCAGTGTGCGGACCTTCATTCAGGGAAGTCAACAGGTCGGCTGCATCTTCACTCAGTCCGAACCCTTAAGCGTCCGTCCGTCTTGTGTGCTGAGCTAGGTGACGCAGTGTGCGGACCTTCATTCAGGGAAGTCAACAGGTCGGCTGCATCTTCACTCAGTCCGAACCCTTAAGCGTCCGTCCGTCCGTCTTGTGTGCTGAGCTAGGTGACGCAGTGTGCGGACCTTCATTCAGGGAAGTCAACAGGTCGGCTGCATCTTCACTCAGTCCGAACCCTTAAGCGTCGTCCGTCCGTCTTGTGTGCTGAGCTAGGTGACGCAGTGTGCGGACCTTCATTCAGGGAAGTCAACAGGTCGGCTGCATCTTCACTCAGTCCGAACCCTTAAGCGTCCGTCCGTCTTGTGTGCTGAGCTAGGTGACGCAGTGTGCGGACCTTCATTCAGGGAAGTCAACAGGTCGGCTGCATCTTCACTCAGTCCGAACCCTTAAGCGTCCGTCCGTCTTGTGTGCTGAGCTAGGTGACGCAGTGTGCGGACCTTCATTCAGGGAAGTCAACAGGTCGGCTGCATCTTCACTCAGTCCGAACCCTTAAGCGTCTGTCCGTGTTGTGTGCTGAGCTAGGTGACGCAGTGTGCGGACCTTCATTCAGGGAAGTCAACAGGTCGGCTGCATCTTCACTCAGTCCGAACCCTTAAGCGTCCGTCCGTCTTGTGTGCTGAGCTAGGTGACGCAGTGTGCGGACCTTCATTCAGGGAAGTCAACAGGTCGGCTGCATCTTCACTCAGTCCGAACCCTTAAGCGTCCGTCCGTCCGTCTTGTGTGCTGAGCTAGGTGACGCAGTGTGCGGACCTTCATTCAGGGAAGTCAACAGGTCGGCTGCATCTTCACTCAGTCCGAACCCTTAAGCGTCCGTCGTCTTGTGTGCTGAGCTAGGTGACGCAGTGTGCGGACCTTCATTCAGGGAAGTCAACAGGTCGGCTGCATCTTCACTCAGTCCGAACCCTTAAGCGTCCGTCCGTCCGTGTTGTGTGCTGAGCTAGGTGACGTAGTGTGCGGACCTTCATTCAGGGAAGTCAACAGGTCGGCTGCATCTTCACTCAGTCCGAACCCTTAAGCGTCTGTCCGTCCGTCTTGTGTGCTGAGCTAGGTGACGCAGTGTGCGGACCTTCATTCAGGGAAGTCAACAGGTCGGCTGCATCTTCACTCAGTCCGAACCCTTAAGCGTCTGTCCGTCCGTCTTGTGTGCTGAGCTAGGTGACGCAGTGTGCGGACCTTCATTCAGGGAAGTCAACAGGTCGGCTGCATCTTCACTCAGTCCGAACCCTTAAGCGTCCGTCCGTCTTGTGTGCTGAGCTAGGTGACGCAGTGTGCGGACCTTCATTCAGGGAAGTCAACAGGTCGGCTGCATCTTCACTCAGTCCGAACCCTTAAGCGTCCGTCCGTCTTGTGTGCTGAGCTAGGTGACGCAGTGTGCGGACCTTCATTCAGGGAAGTCAACAGGTCGGCTGCATCTTCACTCAGTCCGAACCCTTAAGCGTCCGTCCGTCCGTCTTGTGTGCTGAGCTAGGTGACGCAGTGTGCGGACCTTCATTCAGGGAAGTCAACAGGTCGGCTGCATCTTCACTCAGTCCGAACCCTTAAGCGTCCGTCCGTCTTGTGTGCTGAGCTAGGTGACGCAGTGTGCGGACCTTCATTCAGGGAAGTCAACAGGTCGGCTGCATCTTCACTCAGTCCGAACCCCTAAGCGTCTGTCCGTCGTCTTGTGTGCTGAGCTAGGTGACGCAGTGTGCGGACCTTCATTCAGGGAAGTCAACAGGTCGGCTGCATCTTCACTCAGTCCGAACCCTTAAGCGTCCGTCCGTCCGTCTTGTGTGCTGAGCTAGGTGACGCAGTGTGCGGACCTTCATTCAGGGAAGTCAACAGGTCGGCTGCATCTTCACTCAGTCCGAACCCTTAAGCGTCCGTCCGTCCGTCTTGTGTGCTGAGCTAGGTGACGCAGTGTGCGGACCTTCATTCAGGGAAGTCAACAGGTCGGCTGCATCTTCACTCAGTCCGAACCCTTAAGCGTCCGTCCGTCCGTCTTGTGTGCTGAGCTAGGTGACGCAGTGTGCGGACCTTCATTCAGGGAAGTCAACAGGTCGGCTGCATCTTCACTCAGTCCGAACCCTTAAGCGTCCGTCCGTCTTGTGTGCTGAGCTAGGTGACGCAGTGTGCGGACCTTCATTCAGGGAAGTCAACAGGTCGGCTGCATCTTCACTCAGTCCGAACCCTTAAGCGTCGTTCCGTCCGTCTTGTGTGCTGAGCTAGGTGACGCAGTGTGCGGACCTTCATTCAGGGAAGTCAACAGGTCGGCTGCATCTTCACTCAGTCCGAACCCTTAAGCGTCCGTCCGTCTTGTGTGCTGAGCTAGGTGACGCAGTGTGCGGACCTTCATTCAGGGAAGTCAACAGGTCGGCTGCATCTTCACTCAGTCCGAACCCTTAAGCGTCTGTCCGTCCGTCTTGTGTGCTGAGCTAGGTGACGCAGTGTGCGGACCTTCATTCAGGGAAGTCAACAGGTCGGCTGCATCTTCACTCAGTCCGAACCCTTAAGCGTCCGTCCGTCCGTCTTGTGTGCTGAGCTAGGTGACGCAGTGTGCGGACCTTCATTCAGGGAAGTCAACAGGTCGGCTGCATCTTCACTCAGTCCGAACCCTTAAGCGTCCGTCCGTCCGTCTTGTGTGCTGAGCTAGGTGACGCAGTGTGCGGACCTTCATTCAGGGAAGTCAACAGGTCGGCTGCATCTTCACTCAGTCCGAACCCTTAAGCGTCCGTCCGTCCGTCCGTCTTGTGTGCTGAGCTAGGTGACGCAGTGTGCGGACCTTCATTCAGGGAAGTCAACAGGTCGGCTGCATCTTCACTCAGTCCGAACCCTTAAGCGTCCGTCCGTCTTGTGTGCTGAGCTAGGTGACGCAGTGTGCGGACCTTCATTCAGGGAAGTCAACAGGTCGGCTGCATCTTCACTCAGTCCGAACCCTTAAGCGTCCGTCCGTCCGTCTTGTGTGCTGAGCTAGGTGACGCAGTGTGCGGACCTTCATTCAGGGAAGTCAACAGGTCGGCTGCATCTTCACTCAGTCCGAACCCTTAAGCGTCCGTCCGTCTTGTGTGCTGAGCTAGGTGATGCAGTGTGCGGACCTTCATTCAGGGAAGTCAACAGGTCGGCTGCATCTTCACTCAGTCCGAACCCTTAAGCGTCCGTCCGTCCGTCTTGTGTGCTGAGCTAGGTGACGCAGTGTGCGGACCTTCATTCAGGGAAGTCAACAGGTCGGCTGCATCTTCACTCAGTCCGAACCCTTAAGCGTCCGTCCGTCTTGTGTGCTGAGCTAGGTGACGCAGTGTGCGGACCTTCATTCAGGGAAGTCAACAGGTCGGCTGCATCTTCACTCAGTCCGAACCCTTAAGCGTCTGTCCGTCCGTCTTGTGTGCTGAGCTAGGTGACGCAGTGTGCGGACCTTCATTCAGGGAAGTCAACAGGTCGGCTGCATCTTCACTCAGTCCGAACCCTTAAGCGTCCGTCCGTCCGTCTTGTGTGCTGAGCTAGGTGACGCAGTGTGCGGACCTTCATTCAGGGAAGTCAACAGGTCGGCTGCATCTTCACTCAGTCCGAACCCTTAAGCGTCCGTCCGTCCGTCTTGTGTGCTGAGCTAGGTGACGCAGTGTGCGGACCTTCATTCAGGGAAGTCAACAGGTCGGCTGCATCTTCACTCAGTCCGAACCCTTAAGCGTCCGTCCGTCCGTCTTGTGTGCTGAGCTAGGTGACGCAGTGTGCGGACCTTCATTCAGGGAAGTCAACAGGTCGGCTGCATCTTCACTCAGTCCGAACCCTTAAGCGTCCGTCCGTCTTGTGTGCTGAGCTAGGTGACGCAGTGTGCGGACCTTCATTCAGGGAAGTCAACAGGTCGGCTGCATCTTCACTCAGTCCGAACCCTTAAGCGTCCGTCCGTCTTGTGTGCTGAGCTAGGTGACGCAGTGTGCGGACCTTCATTCAGGGAAGTCAACAGGTCGGCTGCATCTTCACTCAGTCCGAACCCCTAAGCGTCTGTCCGTGTTGTGTGCTGAGCTAGGTGACGCAGTGTGCGGACCTTCATTCAGGGAAGTCAACAGGTCGGCTGCATCTTCACTCAGTCCGAACCCTTCAGCGTCCGTCTGTCCGTCTTGTGTGCTGAGCTAGGTGACGCAGTGTGCGGACCTTCATTCAGGGAACTCAACAGGTCGGCTGCATCTTCACTCAGTCCGAACCCTTAAGCGTCCGTCCGTCTTGTGTGGTGAGCTAGGTGACGCAGTGTGCGGACCTTCATTCAGGGAAGTCAACAGGTCGGCTGCATCTTCACTCAGTCCGAACCCTTAAGCGTCCGTCCGTCCGTCTTGTGTGCTGAGCTAGGTGACGCAGTGTGCGGACCTTCATTCAGGGAAGTCAACAGGTCGGCTGCATCTTCACTCAGTCCGAACCCTTAAGCGTCCGTCCGTCCGTCTTGTGTGCTGAGCTAGGTGACGCAGTGTGCGGACCTTCATTCAGGGAAGTCAACAGGTCGGCTGCATCTTCACTCAGTCCGAACCCTTCAGCGTCCGTCCGTCCGTCTTGTGTGGTGAGCTAGGTGACGCAGTGTGCGGACCTTCATTCAGGGAAGTCAACAGGTCGGCTGCATCTTCACTCAGTCCGAACCCTTAAGCGTCCGTCCGTCCGTCTTGTGTGCTGAGCTAGGTGACGCAGTGTGCGGACCTTCATTCAGGGAAGTCAACAGGTCGGCTGCATCTTCACTCAGTCCGAACCCTTAAGCGTCCGTCCGTCCGTCTTGTGTGCTGAGCTAGGTGAGGCAGTGTGCGGACCTTCATTCAGGGAAGTCAACAGGTCGGCTGCATCTTCACTCAGTCCGAACCCTTAAGCGTCCGTCCGTCCGTCTTGTGTGCTGAGCTAGGTGACGCAGTGTGCGGACCTTCATTCAGGGAAGTCAACAGGTCGGCTGCATCTTCACTCAGTCCGAACCCTTAAGCGTCCGTCCGTCCGTCTTGTGTGGTGAGCTAGGTGACGCAGTGTGCGGACCTTCATTCAGGGAAGTCAACAGGTCGGCTGCATCTTCACTCAGTCCGAACCCTTAAGCGTCCGTCCGTCCGTCTTGTGTGCTGAGCTAGGTGACGCAGTGTGCGGACCTTCATTCAGGGAAGTCAACAGGTCGGCTGCATCTTCACTCAGTCCGAACCCTTAAGCGTCCGTCCGTCTTGTGTGCTGAGCTAGGTGAGGCAGTGTGCGGACCTTCATTCAGGGAAGTCAACAGGTCGGCTGCATCTTCACTCAGTCCGAACCCTTAAGCGTCCGTCCGTCCGTCTTGTGTGCTGAGCTAGGTGACGCAGTGTGCGGACCTTCATTCAGGGAAGTCAACAGGTCGGCTGCATCTTCACTCAGTCCGAACCCTTAAGCGTCCGTCCGTCCGTCTTGTGTGCTGAGCTAGGTGAGGCAGTGTGCGGACCTTCATTCAGGGAAGTCAACAGGTCGGCTGCATCTTCACTCAGTCCGAACCCTTAAGCGTCCGTCCGTCTTGTGTGCTGAGCTAGGTGACGCAGTGTGCGGACCTTCATTCAGGGAAGTCAACAGGTCGGCTGCATCTTCACTCAGTCCGAACCCTTAAGCGTCCGTCCGTCCGTCTTGTGTGCTGAGCTAGGTGACGCAGTGTGCGGACCTTCATTCAGGGAAGTCAACAGGTCGGCTGCATCTTCACTCAGTCCGAACCCTTCAGCGTCCGTCCGTCCGTCCGTCTTGTGCGCTGAGCTAGGTGAGGCAGTGTGCGGACCTTCATTCAGGGAAGTCAACAGGTCGGCTGCATCTTCACTCAGTCCGAACCCTTAAGCGTCCGTCCGTCTTGTGTGCTGAGCTAGGTGAGGCAGTGTGCGGACCTTCATTCAGGGAAGTCAACAGGTCGGCTGCATCTTCACTCAGTCCGAACCCTTAAGCGTCCGTCCGTCCGTCTTGTGTGCTGAGCTAGGTGACGCAGTGTGCGGACCTTCATTCAGGGAAGTCAACAGGTCGGCTGCATCTTCACTCAGTCCGAACCCTTAAGCGTCCGTCCGTCCGTCTTGTGTGCTGAGCTAGGTGACGCAGTGTGCGGACCTTCATTCAGGGAAGTCAACAGGTCGGCTGCATCTTCACTCAGTCCGAACCCTTAAGCGTCCGTCCGTCTTGTGTGCTGAGCTAGGTGACGCAGTGTGCGGACCTTCATTCAGGGAAGTCAACAGGTCGGCTGCATCTTCACTCAGTCCGAACCCTTAAGCGTCCGTCCGTCCGTCTTGTGTGCTGATCTAGGTGACGCAGTGTGCGGACCTTCATTCAGGGAAGTCAACAGGTCGGCTGCATCTTCACTCAGTCCGAACCCTTCAGCGTCCCGTCCGTCCGTCCGTCTTGTGCGCTGAGCTAGGTGACGCAGTGTGCGGACCTTCATTCAGGGAAGTCAACAGGTCGGCTGCATCTTCACTCAGTCCGAACCCTTAAGCGTCCGTCCGTCTTGTGTGCTGAGCTAGGTGAGGCAGTGTGCGGACCTTCATTCAGAGAAGTCAACAGGTCGGCTGCATCTTCACTCAGTCCGAACCCTTAAGCGTCCGTCCGTCCGTCTTGTGTGCTGAGCTAGGTGACGCAGTGTGCGGACCTTCATTCAGGGAAGTCAACAGGTCGGCTGCATCTTCACTCAGTCTGAACCCTTAAGCGTCCGTCTGTCTTGTGTGCTGAGCTAGGTGAGGCAGTGTGCGGACCTTCATTCAGGGAAGTCAACAGGTCGGCTGCATCTTCACTCAGTCCGAACCCTTAAGCGTCCGTCCGTCCGTCTTGTGTGCTGAGCTAGGTGAGGCAGTGTGCGGACCTTCATTCAGGGAAGTCAACAGGTCGGCTGCATCTTCACTCAGTCCGAACCCTTAAGCGTCCGTCCGTCTTGTGTGCTGAGCTAGGTGACGCAGTGTGCGGACCTTCATTCAGGGAAGTCAACAGGTCGGCTGCATCTTCACTCAGTCCGAACCCTTAAGCGTCCGTCCGTCCGTCTTGTGTGCTGAGCTAGGTGACGCAGTGTGCGGACCTTCATTCAGGGAAGTCAACAGGTCGGCTGCATCTTCACTCAGTCCGAACCCTTAAGCGTCCGTCCGTCTTGTGTGCTGAGCTAGGTGAGGCAGTGTGCGGACCTTCATTCAGGGAAGTCAACAGGTCGGCTGCATCTTCACTCAGTCCGAACCCTTAAGCGTCCGTCCGTCTTGTGTGGTGAGCTAGGTGACGCAGTGTGCGGACCTTCATTCAGGGAAGTCAACAGGTCGGCTGCATCTTCACTCAGTCCGAACCCTTAAGCGTCCGTCCGTCTTGTGTGCTGAGCTAGGTGACGCAGTGTGCGGACCTTCATTCAGGGAAGTCAACAGGTCGGCTGCATCTTCACTCAGTCCGAACCCTTAAGCGTCCGTCCGTCCGTCTTGTGTGCTGAGCTAGGTGAGGCAGTGTGCGGACCTTCATTCAGGGAAGTCAACAGGTCGGCTGCATCTTCACTCAGTCCGAACCCTTCAGCGTCCGTCCGTCCGTCTTGTGTGGTGAGCTAGGTGACGCAGTGTGCGGACCTTCATTCAGGGAAGTCAACAGGTCGGCTGCATCTTCACTCAGTCCGAACCCTTAAGCGTCCGTCCGTCCGTCTTGTGTGCTGAGCTAGGTGACGCAGTGTGCGGACCTTCATTCAGGGAAGTCAACAGGTCGGCTGCATCTTCACTCAGTCCGAACCCTTAAGCGTCCGTCCGTCCGTCTTGTGTGCTGAGCTAGGTGAGGCAGTGTGCGGACCTTCATTCAGGGAAGTCAACAGGTCGGCTGCATCTTCACTCAGTCCGAACCCTTAAGCGTCCGTCCGTCCGTCTTGTGTGCTGAGCTAGGTGACGCAGTGTGCGGACCTTCATTCAGGGAAGTCAACAGGTCGGCTGCATCTTCACTCAGTCCGAACCCTTTAGCGTCCGTCCGTCCGTCTTGTGTGCTGAGCTAGGTGAGGCAGTGTGCGGACCTTCATTCAGGGAAGTCAACAGGTCGGCTGCATCTTCACTCAGTCCGAACCCTTAAGCGTCCGTCCGTCCGTCTTGTGTGCTGAGCTAGGTGAGGCAGTGTGCGGACCTTCATTCAGGGAAGTCAACAGGTCGGCTGCATCTTCACTCAGTCCGAACCCTTAAGCGTCCGTCCGTCCGTCCGTCTTGTGTGCTGATCTAGGTGACGCAGTGTGCGGACCTTCATTCAGGGAAGTCAACAGGTCGGCTGCATCTTCACTCAGTCCGAACCCTTAAGCGTCCGTCCGTCCGTCTTGTGCGCTGAGCTAGGTGAGGCAGTGTGCGGACCTTCATTCAGGGAAGTCAACAGGTCGGCTGCATCTTCACTCAGTCCGAACCCTTAAGCGTCCGTCCGTCCGTCTTGTGTGCTGAGCTAGGTGACGCAGTGTGCGGACCTTCATTCAGGGAAGTCAACAGGTCGGCTGCATCTTCACTCAGTCCGAACCCTTAAGCGTCCGTCCGTCCGTCTTGTGTGCTGAGCTAGGTGAGGCAGTGTGCGGACCTTCATTCAGGGAAGTCAACAGGTCGGCTGCATCTTCACTCAGTCCGAACCCTTAAGCGTCCGTCCGTCCGTCTTTTGTGCTGAGCTAGGTGACGCAGTGTGCGGACCTTCATTCAGGGAAGTCAACAGGTCGGCTGCATCTTCACTCAGTCCGAACCCTTAAGCGTCCGTCCGTCTTGTGTGGTGAGCTAGGTGACGCAGTGTGCGGACCTTCATTCAGGGAAGTCAACAGGTCGGCTGCATCTTCACTCAGTCCGAACCCTTAAGCGTCCGTCCGTCCGTCTTGTGTGCTGAGCTAGGTGACGCAGTGTGCGGACCTTCATTCAGGGAAGTCAACAGGTCGGCTGCATCTTCACTCAGTCCGAACCCTTAAGCGTCCGTCCGTCTTGTGTGCTGAGCTAGGTGACGCAGTGTGCGGACCTTCATTCAGGGAAGTCAACAGGTCGGCTGCATCTTCACTCAGTCCGAACCCTTAAGCGTCCGTCCGTCCGTCTTGTGTGCTGAGCTAGGTGACGCAGTGTGCGGACCTTCATTCAGGGAAGTCAACAGGTCGGCTGCATCTTCACTCAGTCCGAACCCTTAAGCGTCCGTCCGTCCGTCTTGTGTGCTGAGCTAGGTGAGGCAGTGTGCGGACCTTCATTCAGGGAAGTCAACAGGTCGGCTGCATCTTCACTCAGTCCGAACCCTTAAGCGTCCGTCCGTCCGTCTTGTGTGCTGAGCTAGGTGACGCAGTGTGCGGACCTTCATTCAGGGAAGTCAACAGGTCGGCTGCATCTTCACTCAGTCCGAACCCTTAAGCGTCCGTCCGTCCGTCTTGTGTGCTGATCTAGGTGACGCAGTGTGCGGACCTTCATTCAGGGAAGTCAACAGGTCGGCTGCATCTTCACTCAGTCCGAACCCTTCAGCGTCCGTCCGTCCGTCCGTCTTGTGCGCTGAGCTAGGTGAGGCAGTGTGCGGACCTTCATTCAGGGAAGTCAACAGGTCGGCTGCATCTTCACTCAGTCCGAACCCTTAAGCGTCCGTCCGTCTTGTGTGCTGAGCTAGGTGAGGCAGTGTGCGGACCTTCATTCAGAGAAGTCAACAGGTCGGCTGCATCTTCACTCAGTCCGAACCCTTAAGCGTCCGTCCGTCCGTCTTGTGTGCTGAGCTAGGTGACGCAGTGTGCGGACCTTCATTCAGGGAAGTCAACAGGTCGGCTGCATCTTCACTCAGTCTGAACCCTTAAGCGTCCGTCTGTCTTGTGTGCTGAGCTAGGTGAGGCAGTGTGCGGACCTTCATTCAGGGAAGTCAACAGGTCGGCTGCATCTTCACTCAGTCCGAACCCTTAAGCGTCCGTCCGTCCGTCTTGTGTGCTGAGCTAGGTGAGGCAGTGTGCGGACCTTCATTCAGGGAAGTCAACAGGTCGGCTGCATCTTCACTCAGTCCGAACCCTTAAGCGTCCGTCCGTCTTGTGTGCTGAGCTAGGTGACGCAGTGTGCGGACCTTCATTCAGGGAAGTCAACAGGTCGGCTGCATCTTCACTCAGTCCGAACCCTTAAGCGTCCGTCCGTCCGTCTTGTGTGCTGAGCTAGGTGACGCAGTGTGCGGACCTTCATTCAGGGAAGTCAACAGGTCGGCTGCATCTTCACTCAGTCCGAACCCTTAAGCGTCCGTCCGTCTTGTGTGCTGAGCTAGGTGAGGCAGTGTGCGGACCTTCATTCAGGGAAGTCAACAGGTCGGCTGCATCTTCACTCAGTCCGAACCCTTAAGCGTCCGTCCGTCCGTCTTGTGTGGTGAGCTAGGTGACGCAGTGTGCGGACCTTCATTCAGGGAAGTCAACAGGTCGGCTGCATCTTCACTCAGTCCGAACCCTTAAGCGTCCGTCCGTCTTGTGTGCTGAGCTAGGTGACGCAGTGTGCGGACCTTCATTCAGGGAAGTCAACAGGTCGGCTGCATCTTCACTCAGTCCGAACCCTTAAGCGTCCGTCCGTCCGTCTTGTGTGCTGAGCTAGGTGAGGCAGTGTGCGGACCTTCATTCAGGGAAGTCAACAGGTCGGCTGCATCTTCACTCAGTCCGAACCCTTAAGCGTCTGTCCGTCTTGTGTGGTGAGCTAGGTGACGCAGTGTGCGGACCTTCATTCAGGGAAGTCAACAGGTCGGCTGCATCTTCACTCAGTCCGAACCCTTAAGCGTCCGTCCGTCCGTCTTGTGTGGTGAGCTAGGTGACGCAGTGTGCGGACCTTCATTCAGGGAAGTCAACAGGTCGGCTGCATCTTCACTCAGTCCGAACCCTTAAGCGTCCGTCCGTCCGTCTTGTGTGCTGAGCTAGGTGACGCAGTGTGCGGACCTTCATTCAGGGAAGTCAACAGGTCGGCTGCATCTTCACTCAGTCCGAACCCTTAAGCGTCCGTCCGTCCGTCTTGTGTGCTGAGCTAGGTGAGGCAGTGTGCGGACCTTCATTCAGGGAAGTCAACAGGTCGGCTGCATCTTCACTCAGTCCGAACCCTTAAGCGTCCGTCCGTCCGTCTTGTGTGCTGAGCTAGGTGACGCAGTGTGCGGACCTTCATTCAGGGAAGTCAACAGGTCGGCTGCATCTTCACTCAGTCCGAACCCTTTAGCGTCCGTCCGTCCGTCTTGTGTGCTGAGCTAGGTGAGGCAGTGTGCGGACCTTCATTCAGGGAAGTCAACAGGTCGGCTGCATCTTCACTCAGTCCGAACCCTTAAGCGTCCGTCCGTCCGTCTTGTGTGCTGAGCTAGGTGAGGCAGTGTGCGGACCTTCATTCAGGGAAGTCAACAGGTCGGCTGCATCTTCACTCAGTCCGAACCCTTAAGCGTCCGTCCGTCCGTCCGTCTTGTGTGCTGATCTAGGTGACGCAGTGTGCGGACCTTCATTCAGGGAAGTCAACAGGTCGGCTGCATCTTCACTCAGTCCGAACCCTTAAGCGTCCGTCCGTCCGTCCGTCTTGTGCGCTGAGCTAGGTGAGGCAGTGTGCGGACCTTCATTCAGGGAAGTCAACAGGTCGGCTGCATCTTCACTCAGTCCGAACCCTTAAGCGTCCGTCCGTCCGTCTTGTGTGCTGAGCTAGGTGAGGCAGTGTGCGGACCTTCATTCAGAGAAGTCAACAGGTCGGCTGCATCTTCACTCAGTCCGAACCCTTAAGCGTCCGTCCGTCCGTCTTGTGTGCTGAGCTAGGTGACGCAGTGTGCGGACCTTCATTCAGGGAAGTCAACAGGTCGGCTGCATCTTCACTCAGTCTGAACCCTTAAGCGTCCGTCTGTCTTGTGTGCTGAGCTAGGTGAGGCAGTGTGCGGACCTTCATTCAGGGAAGTCAACAGGTCGGCTGCATCTTCACTCAGTCCGAACCCTTAAGCGTCCGTCCGTCCGTCTTGTGTGCTGAGCTAGGTGAGGCAGTGTGCGGACCTTCATTCAGGGAAGTCAACAGGTCGGCTGCATCTTCACTCAGTCCGAACCCTTAAGCGTCCGTCCGTCTTGTGTGCTGAGCTAGGTGACGCAGTGTGCGGACCTTCATTCAGGGAAGTCAACAGGTCGGCTGCATCTTCACTCAGTCCGAACCCTTAAGCGTCCGTCCGTCCGTCTTGTGTGCTGAGCTAGGTGAGGCAGTGTGCGGACCTTCATTCAGGGAAGTCAACAGGTCGGCTGCATCTTCACTCAGTCCGAACCCTTAAGCGTCTGTCCGTCTTGTGTGGTGAGCTAGGTGACGCAGTGTGCGGACCTTCATTCAGGGAAGTCAACAGGTCGGCTGCATCTTCACTCAGTCCGAACCCTTCAGCGTCCGTCCGTCCGTCTTGTGTGGTGAGCTAGGTGACGCAGTGTGCGGACCTTCATTCAGGGAAGTCAACAGGTCGGCTGCATCTTCACTCAGTCCGAACCCTTAAGCGTCCGTCCGTCCGTCTTGTGTGCTGAGCTAGGTGACGCAGTGTGCGGACCTTCATTCAGGGAAGTCAACAGGTCGGCTGCATCTTCACTCAGTCCGAACCCTTAAGCGTCCGTCCGTCCGTCTTGTGTGCTGAGCTAGGTGAGGCAGTGTGCGGACCTTCATTCAGGGAAGTCAACAGGTCGGCTGCATCTTCACTCAGTCCGAACCCTTAAGCGTCCGTCCGTCCGTCTTGTGTGCTGAGCTAGGTGACGCAGTGTGCGGACCTTCATTCAGGGAAGTCAACAGGTCGGCTGCATCTTCACTCAGTCCGAACCCTTTAGCGTCCGTCCGTCCGTCTTGTGTGCTGAGCTAGGTGAGGCAGTGTGCGGACCTTCATTCAGGGAAGTCAACAGGTCGGCTGCATCTTCACTCAGTCCGAACCCTTAAGCGTCCGTCCGTCCGTCTTGTGTGCTGAGCTAGGTGAGGCAGTGTGCGGACCTTCATTCAGGGAAGTCAACAGGTCGGCTGCATCTTCACTCAGTCCGAACCCTTAAGCGTCCGTCCGTCCGTCCGTCTTGTGTGCTGAGCTAGGTGACGCAGTGTGCGGACCTTCATTCAGGGAAGTCAACAGGTCGGCTGCATCTTCACTCAGTCCGAACCCTTAAGCGTCCGTCCGTCTTGTGTGCTGAGCTAGGTGACGCAGTGTGCGGACCTTCATTCAGGGAAGTCAACAGGTCGGCTGCATCTTCACTCAGTCCGAACCCTTAAGCGTCCGTCCGTCCGTCTTGTGTGCTGATCTAGGTGACGCAGTGTGCGGACCTTCATTCAGGGAAGTCAACAGGTCGGCTGCATCTTCACTCAGTCCGAACCCTTAAGCGTCCGTCCGTCCGTCTTGTGTGCTGAGCTAGGTGACGCAGTGTGCGGACCTTCATTCAGGGAAGTCAACAGGTCGGCTGCATCTTCACTCAGTCCGAACCCTTAAGCGTCCGTCCGTCCGTCTTGTGTGCTGAGCTAGGTGACGCAGTGTGCGGACCTTCATTCAGGGAAGTCAACAGGTCGGCTGCATCTTCACTCAGTCCGAACCCTTAAGCGTCCGTCCGTCCGTCTTGTGTGCTGAGCTAGGTGACGCAGTGTGCGGACCTTCATTCAGGGAAGTCAACAGGTCGGCTGCATCTTCACTCAGTCCGAACCCTTAAGCGTCCGTCCGTCCGTCTTGTGTGCTGAGCTAGGTGACGCAGTGTGCGGACCTTCATTCAGGGAAGTCAACAGGTCGGCTGCATCTTCACTCAGTCCGAACCCTTAAGCGTCCGTCCGTCCGTCTTGTGTGCTGAGCTAGGTGAGGCAGTGTGCGGACCTTCATTCAGGGAAGTCAACAGGTCGGCTGCATCTTCACTCAGTCCGAACCCTTAAGCGTCCGTCCGTCTTGTGTGCTGAGCTAGGTGAGGCAGTGTGCGGACCTTCATTCAGGGAAGTCAACAGGTCGGCTGCATCTTCACTCAGTCCGAACCCTTAAGCGTCTGTCCGTCTTGTGTGGTGAGCTAGGTGACGCAGTGTGCGGACCTTCATTCAGGGAAGTCAACAGGTCGGCTGCATCTTCACTCAGTCCGAACCCTTAAGCGTCCGTCCGTCCGTCCGTCTTGTGTGCTGAGCTAGGTGAGGCAGTGTGCGGACCTTCATTCAGGGAAGTCAACAGGTCGGCTGCATCTTCACTCAGTCCGAACCCTTAAGCGTCTGTCCGTCTTGTGTGGTGAGCTAGGTGACGCAGTGTGCGGACCTTCATTCAGGGAAGTCAACAGGTCGGCTGCATCTTCACTCAGTCCGAACCCTTCAGCGTCCGTCCGTCTTGTGTGCTGAGCTAGGTGACGCAGTGTGCGGACCTTCATTCAGGGAAGTCAACAGGTCGGCTGCATCTTCACTCAGTCCGAACCCTTAAGCGTCCGTCCGTCCGTCTTGTGTGCTGAGCTAGGTGACGCAGTGTGCGGACCTTCATTCAGGGAAGTCAACAGGTCGGCTGCATCTTCACTCAGTCCGAACCCTTAAGCGTCCGTCCGTCCGTCTTGTGTGCTGAGCTAGGTGAGGCAGTGTGCGGACCTTCATTCAGGGAAGTCAACAGGTCGGCTGCATCTTCACTCATTCCGAACCCTTAAGCGTCCGTCCGTCCGTCTTGTGTGCTGAGCTAGGTGACGCAGTGTGCGGACCTTCATTCAGGGAAGTCAACAGGTCGGCTGCATCTTCACTCAGTCCGAACCCTTAAGCGTCCGTCCGTCCGTCTTGTGTGCTGAGCTAGGTGAGGCAGTGTGCGGACCTTCATTCAGGGAAGTCAACAGGTCGGCTGCATCTTCACTCAGTCCGAACCCTTAAGCGTCCGTCCGTCCGTCTTGTGTGCTGAGCTAGGTGACGCAGTGTGCGGACCTTCATTCAGGGAAGTCAACAGGTCGGCTGCATCTTCACTCAGTCCGAACCCTTAAGCGTCCGTCCGTCCGTCTTGTGTGCTGAGCTAGGTGAGGCAGTGTGCGGACCTTCATTCAGGGAAGTCAACAGGTCGGCTGCATCTTCACTCAGTCCGAACCCTTAAGCGTCCGTCCGTCTTGTGTGCTGAGCTAGGTGACGCAGTGTGCGGACCTTCATTCAGGGAAGTCAACAGGTCGGCTGCATCTTCACTCAGTCCGAACCAGTGTTGGCCAAAAACCCATTTTTACGATTAAAACCCAAAAAACCCAAAATCTTGGGTTTAATTGGGTTTTTAGGGTTTTTCTGGGTTTTTTGTTTTTATACTTTTTATCATTAAAATGACATCTTTGAGTATGATAAGACATCATTTACTCTCTTCTATAACAAGAAGGCCTTGTCCGGGCTACGGGCTGTCTACGAAAGTCCTCATCAGCTACTCTAGAGAGGTACTTTCGCTTGTATGGGCGAATGTAGACGAAGGTAAGGTTGATAGATGGAGAGTTTACCCTTTTCTCAATCAATGTTGTAAATCTTGAATATTTAAGCTGATTTCAACTATTCGGTATCTTACATAATGTCTAGTTTTTGTCTCAATCTCTAGTGTCAATGTCTAGTGTCTCAATCAATTAGGCTACTTCTTTCTCACTTCAGTAAAATTTGCCATCTGACACGCATGACTCATCAGTTGCTATGTGACGTTAGATCAAAATGCATGACAAGCATTTGGCTTCTGAGTTAGTTGTTATTAACAACCAATGAATCATAGGGCTACGCGTCAGAAGGCAAATTGTATTGAACTGGGAGGTTAAGTGAAGGGAGCAGTTAGTCATTTGGCACTGTTTTCAGCACGCGCTATTCGGACCATAATCTGTAATGCCGAAGACAAATCTCGCACGTGGTCGTCAAGCTGATCCGTTATGGTCGCTAGTGATCCCAATTGGAGACGGAAAGAAGCACGTTTCGTGCCAGAAATGCATGAAAGTTTTGACGGCGAAAATCGAGCGTGTCAAGGCTCACGTCAGCGGCTGCGTTATGGAGCATCCATCTCCTCGTGAATGCTCTTCCACGGGTTTCACCACGATTCTCCCCCCAACCCAGGGAGTTGCGTTGTTAACTTCAAGTTCGACCCAGCCTCCGATGTCAACTCATAGCGACGAAGTTATGATAACTGCACCGCCGCCGAAGCGCTCTCGTCAGCCTAACTTACAATCCATTGTTTTGTCGACATCCGAAGAACAACTTGATGCGATGAAGCATCAATTCGCGAAGGTGTTTTACAAACACAGCATTCCCTTCAACGTTGCAGAAGATCCGGAGTTCAAGAAAGCAATCGGAATTCTCCGTCCAGGTCTTGAGGAAAAGTTCTTCACACGCAAAGAGTTGGCAGGTAAAATTCTTGATAAGTCCTACGATGAGGCAGAAAAGATGATGGAAGATGCTCTGAGTGGTAAACGAGTCATCATGACCCAAGATGGTTGGTCATCGATCCACAATCATCCGGTGATTGCGACAACGCTGACAGCGACAACGCTAAAGCAGGCCTACCCATTGGACTGTAAAGAGATCACCAGTGAAATCAAGACTGCTCAGTTCTGCTTCGACTTAGCTAAAGACAGCATATTGGGCGCTGAGGAAAGGTACAAATGCGTTATTGTGGGCTTCGTCAGCGACAATGAGGCAAAAATGGTCAAACTGAGGGAACTCCTTCTCACGTGGCGTCCTTCATTGGTTGTCTACGGTTGCGCCAGCCACTACCTCAACTTGGTTCAGTCACAGTCTGTCCCAAGTAATTTGATGGCCTCGATTCGCGAGGTACAAAAGCATTTCTCGAACAACCATAGAGCAAGCGAGATGCTGCGAGACGCGGGAGGACTGTTCCCCCAATTGGACAATAACACGCGCTGGACCTCACAACGAGCGATGCTTGACACCTTCATCAGGAATCATGACAAGTAAGTAGGCTTATTAATACTAAGTATACTCCGTTTCAATATTTTGTTAAAATTTAATTTAACCATTGCATTGTAAAGATATTAGCGAATTCGTTAACGCATAAAATATCATGTCCAATATATTTTTCCTTCCTCTCCCTGCATATCATTCATTTCATTTTTCTAACTTTTTGTATAGTTATAAAAGCCAAAAGTCAAATTTAAAACATATTTTGAACAGATAAACAAACAGAAAATTGAATCTAATTAAATACAAATTATTTTAATATCTTAAATATACCTTATTTTACAATCTGCTATATATTAATTTTACTTACTTTTATTGGACAGGTATTCCAGCATTCGAGAGAAGGTCACTCTACCGGATAGCATCCGCAAAATCGTGGACAACAGGGCGGTACTTTATGAAGCAAAGAGCCTACTCACTCAGCTCGACAAGTTGTCCGCTGCATTGAACTTAATTCAAGGCGACACTTGTTCCCTAGCAGAAGCTTGCGGATGCTGGCTTGAGTTGTGTGAGGACATCGAGATGCCCTTACAAACGAAGGCGACGCTTAAGAAACGCTTCGACAAGGCGTTCACTCCGGCGCATGTCCTGGCGCTTCTAACCGGCGATGACGAGCATGTCAAGCTAGTCAATGAGGAGATGAAGACTGAGCTCCGTGCTTGGTTGGAGGATCGTGGCCTCCTGGCAGCGTTTGCACATTTTGAAGTGCAAGACGAGGACGCTTTCCCACGCCATGCATTCGGCAGCGTACGAGCCAAAATGCTCCCAGCAAAATTCTGGCGTTGGGTCCTTCAAACTTCCAGCCAAATTACCGATCCGGTACGTGCTATCCTTGAACTAATCGAGACGGTTCATCTCTGCCCAGCCTCATCGGCTTCCGTGGAGAGAGACTTCAGCCTCTACGGACGAATGCAGACCAAAGCAAGAAGCCGTCTCGGAATAGCGAAAGTGGCGAAGATGGTAAAAATTGTTAAGCTTCTTCGTGGCCAGGTGGACCACATGGACGATGAACTCAGAGATTTTGACGAATGCTTGTAATTGTAAAGTTGTAAAAGTTGGTAATTGTTATTGTAATTGCTTGCAATTGTCATTTCGTTAATTTTGATAGGTCTACTTTAGTTATATTGCATTACAAATAAACTTAATTTAAATAAGATATATAGTTCTATCAAAGTCAACTAAAATTGGGAAAATCCAAATGTCATTAAGTAAAAATTTTTAAAAAATTCAAAAAACCCAAAAAAACCAAATTTTTACGGATTAAACCCCCAAAAAACCCAACCGAGAAAAACCCATGGGTTTTATTGGGTTGCCAACACTGGTCCGAACCCTTAAGCGTCCGTCCGTCTTGTGTGCTGAGCTAGCTGACCCCGGCTAGTTAACCCTCATTCGCTCGATTTCCTTTCCAGTTGCTGAGGAGGTGCGTCTTCTTGCGGACAATGAACCAAATGAGGCGGAACTACTCGGTGAAGTCGATGCTGAAGGCCCTGAGGCCACTCCTGAGGCTGTGAACGTCACTCCAGCCGATGACAGTCGGTCAAAGACAAAATCCAAGTCTGGCAAGTCTGCGGTGAAACGGAAGGCTGCGGCGTCACCGCCAGATGAGACTATTCCTGCCAGTAACTCTACTCTCGAGGAGACGACGGTGGATATGGACGCCGAGGAAGTGTCTGAAGCACCTGCTCCCGCCATCGAGGAAGAGAAAACACCTGAAGTGCAGCCGACAGTACAGCCTGTCCGAGCGATGACTGACGAAGAGGTTTGTAGAATTCAATGAAGTCTCAAAGAACATGGCTGTTTTTTCTGTCGCTTTTTTCTTATTTTATCATGTAAAATTACATTCTTGTATTTCATACTGATGAGAACAATGAACAGTGACTCTGCAAGTTACATAAATTAAAGTGCCAGTCTAAAAAACAGGGTAGCGGCGAGACCGGGAATTTTGTTTGGGCGCGGGAATCGCCCTTAAATTACAGCGAAATAGCCAATTAGCCCTTAAATATCCCGGGAATGTCATTCCGTGATTTCTTGATTTCAACCAACTAGTAATATGACTATTATTAAGCCCACTATTTCTGTCAAATGTCTTCGAATCCTGATTGATATAATCAAGTGAATATGCGCACCATCTGTATGGAATGTTCAAGACTTCGTGAATTCGTTTTATTTCCACATAATTGTCAATGATATCTGTGGTTGTTGTCGACATAATGATGGTTATGTCGTTAACGCGTCGCTGATAGTGAAATTGCTAAAAGTTTTCCAAATAAGTATATAATGGTTGCATTCTATAAAAACAATTTGTGATTGTTCACACTGCATTGAAGTCGTGTAGGCAATTGGGTTGACTATAATTCGCACATGCAGGTATAAAGTTCCAATCAATGGACAGGGGTCGCAAAAATCGTTTTGATTTTTGTGTTTTATAATGTGCTTGCATGCAATTTCGCAACAGACTCGTAATATATATTATATGCAAATTATGCAGTCTCTAAATACATACTAAAATAGTAATAGTTTATCTTCCATAATAAATTTCATCAGTTGAAAGATCTTTACAAAAGCACAACTTTTTGAGCAATAAATAATCTAAGTAAGAATATCGCAATTTAACACTGAAGGTTGCTTATACACCTTCATCCACGCCAAGTTGAGGATGATATCAGTCCAAAATCATGCCAACAAAATTCCACCAACGCTGCCACTAAGAGAAAAGAGCATCTGAGTTTTCGTTGATGTTTCGAATGAAAGTCAGTGGCTAAGCTAAGTGAGAGGGTGATGATTTCGAAAACCTCACAGTAAATCATGACAGGAAGGTCACACAAGCCAAAGGGAGTGATGTATAGACTACCGTTTCCAAATATCGGTGTCGCTTGTATATGAAACCATCTGGACCTTCCGCTATCGAATAAAATTTTGCTCTCTGTTCCGGTCCCGACTATATCAGAATTGCGAAAATAAGTCAATAAATAACATTATATAACTTATCAGGTAAATTTTGCTAGCCTAGAAAAAAGGTCCAGGTATCTCAGACCTGTTCTGCCGGTTAACAGCGACATGCAATGTATTTCTTACAAAGTGCACCGCATTACTAATCGACGGCCAAAGAAAATATTTCAAGAATGCAGGACTGACTGATAGCATACTTAAAAATTTATGACAGTTACATTATTCAGCCTATTTTTTGAAAATGATCAGAACCATAAAAGAATGAACTTAATTAGGCATACATAATACACATTTAATCAGACATTTAGCCGGTTGACTTTTTTTAAGCGATCACAGATGATCAGGCCTTTATTCAGTGTCTTGTAGCCCGTGAACTGTTTGTGAGATCTGAGTGATTTTCCAACGATAGAAGGGTTTATTATTCGCACCCGTACTGTCTAATTATCACAAAATATGCATCATATTTAATTTTCACCAACTGATTCATATAAATTTGTAACTTTTTCCATATAATTTTCAATTTTTCAGACTTCAACTTTCAAATATTAATCGGATAAGTGCATTGTGATATCATGGTTGTTGCTTCAACTTCACGTTGCTTGAAAATTTCAGTCTGATAAATCGACTAAATATAAATCTCTAGAATTTCATGAATCAGATGATGATGATGAAGTATTGTTTGATCGTTGGAAAGTTCAAGATATGAACTTTTCTATCAATATGAAATCATTTAGATCCCATCAGCAGTTCACTGGCTGCAGGTCATTGAGGAAAGGCATATGTTTATAAGCATAAGAACCACCGCTCACAGAATTCACTTATTTTGAAGAATGAGTGCAGTAGAGTCGAATATCGTTTATTATCTACTCATTAATTTGGTGACAAAATTCAAATAGGAAATGTCTCAAATTTAATGATGAAAATAGTTTAAAGAAGTGTCCGGATAATTCTTGATCGGTGTAATTGGAACAATATATCTCAGGGTGGCGAACAACCTGGAAAAACTGGAAAAGACAGGGAATTTACGAAAATTTCTGGAAAATTGTTTGACTTGCTTTATTACAGATTTTAAATGTCTCAAAAATATGTTTAATTTGAAATTATGTAGTCAGTATCTGTATCAAAATTTTCTTTTTCCGAATATACATTTCAATTTTTTGAACTTCATATATCTGTTAGCAATCTTAAGTTTTAAGATAGACTTATTCAACAAGATAAATCTCTAATTCACCTGTAAATGTCTGACATTCATTTGGAAAGATCTGAAATCGATCTGGAAGGATTTAAAATATACATGTACTTGGAAAGCGTATCTATGAAGATTTTGTTACTACCATCTGCCTACCTACATTGAAATTCATTGTACTATTGTTCCTTTTATTTGTCATGAAGAATATGATAAACTAATCTTCAATATTGAAATTTCAGGAGTTCAAATTGTCGAAAATTTGGGGTAATGAGTCAAATAATAATTCGAAGATTTTTTTGATTTTTGCTTCATTCTCAGTCTCATTTCCGTGCTTTTTGTTAGGGAGTATAAGAAGATCACATGCTCGTCTGACTACATAGCAACTGGAATATAGCCACCAAACTGCTTTCTTGTTTCACATGGAGCCAGTAGCTCGACAAGCAACATTTGTGTTTGAATATGTTTAGCATTTTGTGAACTGTCTGACTTACGACAACAACTGAATGGTACGCACTTCTGAAACTTCCTGAAAAAAAATGACGCAAAATTTCCTCTAAAATTTTGCTCAACAAGGTGGGTGGAAAATGTTCGTCCGGCTGAGAGAGCAATTGAAATCATTCCTCATCTGAAGTCTTACGCTTCTGGTGTACAAACTCAGAACTTTCGCGAACCGGATTCAAAATTGTACCTCATTATGAAAGGGATGTTGAGTGACCCTCTTCTAATCGTCCGATTGCACTTTTTTGTCTCGGTAGCCAAAGAACTGGAGATATTTCTCGTTAGATTTCAGACACAAGCCTATGCTTCCTTTTTGTACCAAGCACTGGAATCACTGATGGGGACTTTGTTGCAGCGATTTGTGAAAGACTCTGTGTTCACAGAGAATATATCGGGTTCTAAAATGTTCAAAGTTTCTTTTAAGGAAGATAATTTATTGGATGAGAAGCCAGTTGACATCGGATTCGCTGCAAAAACTGCTTTGAAGTCACTGAAGAAAGAAGTGTGTCAACAAAGAAAGTTTAATTTTCTTTCACAGTGCCGCTCTTTCCTGGTGAAACTAGTTACTAAGCTACAGGAGAGAAACCCAATGAAATATGACCTAGTTTTGGGAAGTGCATGTCTCGATCCTGACGTCATGCTGCACGATGAAGTTGCTATCAAGTTACGCCTGATCTCCAAAGCACTAGAAATTTTGGTAGAAAACAACCGGATGACAGGAACGGAGGCAGACATAGCTAAATCTCATTATCAATCGCTATGTTCACTCCCATCAGCACAAACAGTCCTGAAAAAGTTCCATCAGGCAGATCGATTGGATGATTTCCTAATGGATCTATGTCGTTCTCAACAATCGAACGATGAATTTCTCAAGTTCGTTAGAATAATTCTGTGCCTCAGTCACGGTCAAGCGTCAGTGGAAAGAGGCTTTTCAATAAACAAGAGTCTCCTGGTTGAGAATTTGTCGGAGCAATCACTGATTGCGCAACGGATTGTGAAAGACGATTTGAGAGCAAACTACGATGGGAGTTTTTCGAAGGTAGAGATCACCAAACCTCTCATCTTGGCAGCGAGGAATGCTGCCTCACGTTACAAGGAAGAGGGTCGTTGAAGAGGGGAGTCCAGTGAGAGAAAGAGGAAAGCAATCGAACTGAAAGAAAGAGGTTGAGACTGCAACTCTTAGAACTAGAAAAGGACATCACATATCTGCAGAAGTGATTACATGTGTCATTTTAGTTTTCTCTGGAACGAGTTATTGTTAAGAAGTTTTGTTTTGTAATTTTGCGAGCGAGGTATTACCGTTATACTGTTTACGTTATTTTTACTGAGTCTTGAATAATATGCATTTCATAATATCGATATTTTTGACATTGTTTATCAATACAAACTTGTTTTACAGAATAAAAAATGTTTTCAATGCATTTCTCTAGTATGGAAACAGTTTGATATTTAGAATTCGGTTAATTTAGAAACGGTTCGTATATAAAGCTGTCTTAGTAAAATCACCAACCCTACTTACTGATCAGAATTTATCTTTAAATATCTGAACCATCAATCACCCAAGCATTAGCAAAGGAATATTAGTGGTTTGCAACACCTGGAAATTCTGGAGAATTTCTGGAAAAGTCAGGGAAATTTATTCTTCGGAATCGTTCGCCACCCTGTATCTGGTCAATATGTAAAATAGCTTGAAAATTCGATAGAACAGGCCTGGAATCACTCGGGAATTTGAAATTTGGCCGCCACCCTGAAATAGCAAAAATAGAATTATGAAAGATAGAAATCGTCAAATCATTGTCCTACGTAGCTCCATCATTATGGGAAAAGTCAGGTTAGTGCACTTCGAATGAACAATAATATACAATAGAAACTCAATAAATACTTAATATGTGTAGTCGTGAAAAGGGCTGTTGAAAGCGTTCACGTCGGTCATCGGGTAATATAAAAGAAAGAAATAATACTTAGATGGCGTACCGAACAATAAAACATATTTACAATCTTTATACAAGACATACCAGAAAAGAATAAACATAGAAGGGGTTCATCAGCAAAATGACCAGCTAGGTCGCGTTTCGGGTCCTTTAACATTTTGTACGCTCAAACCCTAGCTGGCGGACCCCCGCCAAAAAGGCGGACCCCACACATGACTTAACAATGATAACACTCTTAAATGAAGCCACACAAAATACAAAATTCTCTGGCTGACTGCAAACCAAATTTAAACAAAACTAAAAAATGCTTTTTCAACAGTCTCTCCATACATTTGATTAACTTGCAGGCTTCATATCCGCGTTTCACAAAAACTTTAAACGTGCTTTTAACTTTAACAATGGCATACGGCAGATGAGAACATATCCTAAGGTAACGAAGAACTTGACTGGCAAAGACATTCGCACCCATATGAAGAGGAAGAAGACTGTCGGGAAAAGTGAAAACAATAACATCATAAACAAAATTGCTCAACCTTATGAAAAACTGATGTATGTAAACCATCACTACAAATATTAAGCTTGACATCGAGATATTCTACTGAGGTGTTATCCGTCCCATTTCTCTCAGCCTTCAAATCCGCGGGATAAATCTTAGTCACCAAAGTGTCAAAATGTTTATAATTGAAAAGACATATATCATCGATGTAACGTGTGGTGCAAGACATCAATCTAGCTAATCCGAATTTCTTGTTCGACACTAACGATTTCATAAAAACGAATTCACAGTGGCACAAAAACAAATCAGCTAACATAGGGCTGCAATTTCCCCCCATAGGAATGCCCCTAACCTGCTTGAATGCCAAGCCACCAAAAACAACGAAAACTTCCGAAATAACAAACTTAATTGCGGACTTCAACATTTCCAAACTAAAACAGTGATAACCTTTGTACGTTTTACCAGCGAAAAAAGTTTTATTAAAACCAACACAAAGAAATTTTCTCGACGTGGATTAAAAACTAGCTCCAGCAAGCTTAACAAATGTGCACATATGTCTTCATGATTGAGGTTAGTGTACAATGTAGAAAAATCGAATACTTGAATTGAAAAGACATTATTTTTATTATTTGCAACGTTCAAAAATTCTTCAGTAGACTTAATGCTCCAAAAACATCGGAAGCCACTATTCTTCTGTATTGCTTCACAATAAAGTTTAAAAAAGTCTCTTATTAAGGAAAGACCCTTATTAAGAACAACTGACAATTGTGTACTCGTATTGCGCGCTCCAGCAATAAATCTAAACTTATATGGTGACTTATGAAACTTCGGAATACAAAACAATTTAGGCAACTTTTTACAATCATCCGAACAGTTTATACCAAATGACTTAACAAGTGAACAGTGACGGTCAACAATTTCACTGCTACCTTCCGAAGAAACAGAATAAGTTGCATTGCCGACAGGTACCAAACTGTTTAAATCAAAACCTAGTTCTTCCAACATGATGTTGATATACAATTTCTTACATATAACAGCAAAATTATTAGCCGCTTTATCGACGGGCACTATGACAAAATGATCATGCATACATTTAATGCTCTCATCAAGTGATCTAATAGACGTAAACTTTCTTTCGAATACATTTTCACAATACTTTAGTCTTTTTATACGTTTACAAATGAGGTCTATTGTTTCACCCTCCCAATCATCGAAACGATCACGATCAATCTTGAACACTTTGGACATTTTATCAGCGTGTATCATCAAAACAATCCTTATACAAGAAAGGCACATAAACTTCAAGAAAAATGAAATCTAGGTCAGAATCTAATAGGTTTGCCACCAATGTCAACCTCTTCCTGTCCAATTGTGCATTGAGTGCCAAAAGCGATCGGGCATTGCAGTGCATCAAGGCCTCTAGAAGCGTTCTTATTATTGCAGCTCTGACTTCAGAAAAGCGGGATCCAGTCAACATGGATACCCACCAATGCACGAAAACACATCCTTCCACTCCTTCCCCCATTCTCCAAAACAGACACCGCCATTGGAAGGCAGCTCCACCCGAGTTCTCCACATTTCGAGTCGTTGGATGAGTGCTTGCGACTGTCAGCAAAATTTCAGTGTAATTGCATACGATTTACTTATGCAAACGGATAGGCTTTGATGACATACCGGTGCTGCCGGTGAGAGAAAAGTAGGTTTATTACACATTAATTCATAAGATGTTCACATCGTCGTAAAATACAGTCACCACATATTGCATTTCTCTATAGGAGGATGGGGCTATTTCGGAGAAAAATCAAGTTTTTGAATGTAACTCAAAAACTAGCAGGCGGCAGATTTTCAAGGTTTGAATGATGTGCGACATGGGTACCGTATTTCTTTGAATAAGAGACGCGTCTCTTTCAGATCCCTGATTGATGCGTCTCTTATTCAGGGGCGTCTCTTATTTATCAAATGTTCAAGTTTTCATTCTTTCATTAGAAAAAGATGTCTTAGTTTTTTGCTACTATTCTCTTAGGTAACCTTTGCATTCCTCACTTAGGCCTATGTCATGGGCAAATTTCGCCAGTAATTTTTCTTACATACGCACGTATATACGCTTTATCATAATTCAGATATTTTGGAAATGAAAGGAGTTTTATGGTTTGTAGTAGCATATCTTGTAGACTCATCTAATACATTCATATGCCAGTACATGTTGGCCACTATACATGTAGACTAGATCTGAATTTACCGAAACGAAAATACCGATAATCAAGTAGTATTTACAGCAAAAGTTACCGACCGGTACATGACTCCAAATGCAAAGGAAGCTGCCGTATAATGCCTCCTTAAATGGTAGATAAAGTAACCTTAAGTAGGCCTGCATGTACGTATGTACAACATGCATGTACTGCATGTACAACAACAAGAAGCCTTATATATTATACAATATTGGTCATGATACCCGGTATTTACTAGTAGACTGACTTATTTTACTAAGATAAGTAGGCCTAATAATCGCTCAGCCGGATGTAGCTACCACATTACAATAGCCTGCATGTAATATGTCTATAGCAGTCTATTTTTTGTACATGCGTCTCTTATTCAAGGGCATCTCATATTCAAAGAAATATGGTAGGCATTATTTAGCCACAGTCTTAGAAATTTGCTTTTAATTTGAATCTACTTTTTTGTACGAAATAGCTCCACTGTGGTATAATGATGCCACTCGAATTGACTATTCGAACTGTTATGTCGTCGCATAGCAGCAGTTGCTATACAACCTGTTTTTGCATGACAGCCAGTAAACTAAAGTCAATACACACGTACAACACTACTAAGTCGATAGTGAGGATAATTACCGTTAGCATAAGTCGTAGACTCAAAAGACAGTTGACTCATCTATTTTGTGCAAATATTTGTGATTCGATATTAATCATAGAGTGGGGATATATAGGTAGAGTGTCGACTCAAAAAGTATCTCTATACAGTGAAAAGTTTTATATGAAAAGATTCAGTTATTTGTGGAGATTACGTTCCCGTGGTCCAAAAAATTATTTGAGCACTCAGAAAAAGTCAAAATTTGCCAATTTTTCTACTACCGAGATGACTCTCCTAAATAAGTAGTATGAAACAAGTTGTGAATATAAGGAATGAATATTTGCTAATAAGCATCCTAACTAAGCGGAAATCAAGCTGATTATCAAGGGAATTTCATGAATTGTATTATAATGGAAGTCTTCATGAAAAAGTCGCGATATTATTGCGCTTTCTTGGCTGAAATGTCAAATTTTACTTCAATTTTCATCGGCATGATTTTATGTATGATTCGATCACTAAATTCATGTTTCATTTCTTGAATCTGAACAGTGATGTGGACCTATCTACATCTTTCAAAGTTAAATGAAGTCATTGTCTTTGATTATGTTATTTTGCTCTGCCAGTGGCAGGTTGCCTGTGATGTGATCACGCGTGAGCATGAAAATAATAGAATCCATCGAATTGATAATTTAGCAAACATTAACTCTCCAAGGCTGTCATGAGAATCTGTGAAATACCATCATTCCTTCTGCATCACAATCATGATCAGTCAATTCCGTTGTAATTTCTTGAAAACTGCATAAATGCACATATCTCACATTTGGTGACAATACCACCTGTATCCCCCTGGAGTTCATTTAATGAATTCGAAAGTGTATGTACCTTGGGGCTTTAATAAATGCGGAGTTACCACTCTACCTAATATACTTACTCTGTGATATTAATGTTGTTGCAATTACCTACAGTAAAAATTTCTCATATTGTAATCCGCATAAAGTACATATGAAGTCAAATCAGTTACAGCTTCGTGCAAGTCAAGTTTTTTAAGGTAATCACTTTTTGTGCGTTAAAATCTCTATCATCATCCTCAGGAAGTGAATATATTACTTTGTCTGGCAAGTATATTGTTACTGGCCCCTAAACAATAATGCTTAGTCCTTGCAAACAATAATCGAAGCTTTCCACTAAGCGCACGACCAAACCACTATAATGTAGAACGCATTTCATGCTGTCAGACTTAGCGTTTGATTACCAGTCACGCAAGTTCACATCGTACTTAAAAAAGGAGTTTTTATGATCATCCGAAATATCCACGTTCAATTTTGAATTAGCTCCGCTCCCTGCCCGAAATAGCCCCGTCTCTTCTAAAGATGTTAGAGATGCGTGTTAAAAATATCCATGTTGACTATGGTGGACCAAACTTCAGATCTGTGATCTACGGCTTCAAAGTTTCCAGCGTATCAAAAATAGCAATTGTTGCATCTCTTTTTCCATTGACATCACTATCTCGGACAGATGGAATTTGATATAACCCCAACAACACTATATCCTATCCTCAATACAACAATGATTTATACCTCTCATACGATGATGTAAAAGAAACATTTTGAATAAATAACGTCTATTTCATTCAGTTCTTTGAAAAAAGACATTGACTGTAAGTAATTATTTGTTAACTTGTCGGTGTTTCGATTTTTTCACACATTCATTTAATTCATACAATCTTCGCTTACTTATTTCTTAAGCAGTAGTATAAGTGTTTTTCAATAATTCTCATACGATGATGAAAATCATCCCAGCAGCCATTTATGATAGAATATAATGCTTACTAATTCAAGTTATTGATTAAAGTAGTCCTAATGACGACTGATGGCGTTCTCCAATCCGCAAGTGTACAAAGGCAATGCTACTGTAACCATTGGATTAATCAGTTCTTAAAAGAACTCAATGTAGCTTTCTCGTGGCAACGAATTAAAATTGATCAGCTTTGGCCCTATATCTGGTAAAAATGGAAATCTTAAGACTTGTAATACTACTCATTCTTGCTGTTAATATACTAATACCATAGATTCCAAACACTGCCGTATACACGTTCAAAGCAGACGTCTAATATACTGTACCGACTACAGATGCTGATAGTGGAAATAGAATAAGACAATGGTCACCATAGGTTAAGGAAATTAAAAATGGATATTATAAAACAACAGGAAACCGATGAATAGAAATTGGAAAAGTGGAGGTAAAATATGGAAATACAACGATGCTACTACACCGATTGCAAGTGAACTATATCTGACACTACACATGGTGGATAATGGTCAGAGTGGATAATGGAGGTAAACAATAGAACTACAATGACATTCTACTACACCGAAAGCAATGAAACTATACACACTATACCTAAGACTACACATGGAAAATACTATTTCTTCACTTGAATTTGTTATCGCCAGTTTCTTCATCCGTCTATAGCACTTCATGTAATTCCACATTTCTTCATTTGAATTACAATACATCGACGACTACTTCAGCTACCGATTGCTTCAGCAGAGTTTCCATTTGATATCACTTAGATGTATACATACTGCAGGGAATTAGCAGAGCGAAAAAATAGTGTCATCACAAAAGCGGTCCATATTTTGCATGAGCGTTGATTTGGACATCACAACATTATCTGCACCACTGGCTAGCGGGGACTAGGTTTGTGGTTGAGATGAATGTTATTTCCAACTACTTGTGAGGACTATGTTAGTGAGTAGTACGACTAATTTTCTACTTATAAGATTGGGTTATTTAAGTATGTGTTGCATTTTGATTGACATTTCGACTCCATGAAATCGGTTCTTACTTTCGTTATTAACTGCACATGATAACGCTATTTTAAAGGACTTCTGAGCGACAGTTTTATCAGAAAAATTGATATGAAGCATGTATAGGCATCTCACACTGCTGTCCCTGTGGCTGCTGCATTATTATTTTACGTAAATTTTCAGCTTATAACTGTCTAGGATCGTGCATGCGAAAATCATTCATATTCATTTCTATACAATTACCGTTGATAGATTTTTGTAAATATTGCAATCATGATTACACCAGTCAATATGGAAGAAATTCTTTTCACACAATGAACTGTTATCAATTTAAACATAATGAAACTACAGCAGTACTCAAATATCAGTAAAAGCGAGTCGGGTTTTTGCAACATTTCTTTTCAGTTCAGCAAAAAACGTAAATTCGATATTTAACTGAGTAACAACAGATGACAGAGACAGGAAGTAATTTTTACAATTAATCAGAATTCATGTCTCCAAAGTTCTCTTTCGGCACACATCATATTGACGCAGCAAATATATTAAAGAGCCGTAAAATGAAGATGCTTAGTCAGACAATGGTCGTCTGAACGCGTAGCACTTGTATTTAAGAATGAAAACCAGTTTCCAAAAGAATGAATTTGACTATTTTTCCACGACGAATTCCTTCGTAGCTTTAATTAACTATAAGTTAATCGCTATAATTTAATCGTTACTATAAGTAACGATTTAATGATATTCTTGTCCATTAAAACCCTTTGTTTGGATTACATATAACCACATTAATGTGATTATTACGTGATCAATTTAGAATGCTGTTGAAAAACCTCAGAACGGAATGGAGTGGCTTCTCATGATCAATATTTTCACAATATCACAATACTAAAATATCAATAGGCTTATTCTTTTCAAATTTGAGGTTTACCTATTGATTGGTGCAATCAAAAATGCATTTCCTGTATGAAGGATCTTTCGATGCTAACTGATGATCATGGTAATTCATAAGTATAAGTCAGTCATCTGTTATTGAAAGAGATTCTACATATTTCATGCAACCAAATCACTTTCCACCACAATCTAATTGTCTTACATATCTTTTCTAGACAATATTTTTCAACATCAACTTTGAAATAGTGTTTGTTACAAATGCATTAAGGCGCTTCTCCTGTTCGTTGGAATGATATCTCACCATGTGAATAATAGAAATTCCTAAAAGTAATTGATTACTTCAGAAAACAGCAAGATAAATCGATCCTGAGCATTTCGCACAAACTTTACTATTCAAAAGAACAATGTCGATTGATAAAGCATATCTAGTCTATTACTGACACATTCCGAGTCAGAGCGAATTCCTAACATTTCTACCTTTTTCAGCGGTTAAAGAAAAGAAATGAAAGGTTCGCATCACATCTGGACAGTACCGATGCAGCGATGGAAGCCAAGAAACGAGCACGCGCTGAACGATTCGGTTTAACTTACATTCCAGCCAAGACTTCCACCATCCGAGGCGCGTCGGATATCTCTGCAGCTTCACTAGTTCCTGAGGACTTGTCCAGGATGGAGAAACGAGCTGCGCGCTTCGGGGAAATTGTAGCACCATCACTGCGCGCTGCACAGAACGAGGAGACCTTGCAGAAGAGGAAGAACAGATTCGGTCTCGAGACGGAAACGCCGAAACCAAGTGGTACGTATCAATACTTGCTGTAAGTTGATGCATGAATGAATGATAGCTTAACGTCACTATTTTCCATACTGGAGGCTTCGGATTAATCCACAGAAATACATCTTCATGCTCGCCATAGAGCAACATGCAATGCAACATGCTGGCTGTAGAGCAATATGCAATGCAACATGCTGGGTGTACATTAACATGCAATGCAACATGTTCGCCTCCGCACCGAAGCTGTGATGTCTCCCCAACCGGACAGGCTCGAACCCTTCACCTCCGCACCGAAGCTGTGATGTCTCCCCAAGAGGACAGGCTCGAACCCTGCACCTCCGCACCGAAGCTGTGATGTCTCCCCAACCGGACAGGCTCGAACCCTTCACCTCCGCACCGAAGCTGTGATGTCTCCCCAACCGGACAGGCTCGAACCCTGCACCTCCGCACCGAAGCTGTGATGTCTCCCCAAGAGGACAGGCTCGAACCCTTCACCTCCGCACGGAAGCTGTGATGTCTCCCCAACCGGACAGGCTCGAACCCTGCACCACCGCACCGAAGCTGTGATGTCTCCCCAACCGGACAGGCTCGAACCCTGCACCTCCGCACCGAAGCTGTGATGTCTCCCCAACCGGACAGGCTCGAACCCTGCACCTCCGCACCGAAGCTGTGATGTCTCCCCAACCGGACAGGCTCTAACCCTTCACCTCCGCACCGAAGCTGTGATGTCTCCCCAAGAGGACAGGCATGAACCCTGCACCTCCGCACCGAAGCTGTGATGTCTGCCCAACCGGACAGGCTCGAACCCTGCACCTCCGCACCGAAGATGTGATGTCTCCCCAAGAGGACAGGCTCGAACCCTGCACCTCCGCACCGAAGCTGTGATGTCTCCCCAACAGGACAGGCTTGAACCCTGCACATCCTCACCGAAGCTGTGATGTCTCCTCAACCGGACAGGCTCGAACCCTGCACCTCCGCACCGAGGCTGTGATGTCTCCCCAACAGGACATGCTCGAACCCTTCACCTCCGCACCGAAGCTGTGATGTCTCCCCAACCGGACAGGCTCGAACCCTGCACCTCCGCACCGAAGCTGTGATGTCTCCCCAACCGGACAGACTCGAACCCTGCACCTCCGCACCGAAGATGTGATGTCTCCCCAAGAGGACAGGCTCGAACCCTGCACCTCCGCACCGAAGCTGTGATGTCTCCCCAACCGGACAGGCGCGAACCCTTCACCTCCGCACGGAAGCTGTGATGTCTCCCCAACCGGACAGGCGCGAACCCTTCACCTCCGCACCGAAGCTGTGATGTCTCCCCAACCGGACAGGCGCGAACCCTGCACCTCCGCACCGAAGCTGTGATGTCTCCCCAAGAGGACAGGCTCTAACCCTTCACCTCCGCACCGAAGCTGTGATGTCTCCCCAAGAGGACAGGCTCGAACCCTTCACCTCCGCACCGAAGCTGTGATGTCTCCCCAACAGGACAGGCTCGAACCCTTGACCTCCGCACCGAAGCTGTGATGTCTCCCCAACCGGACAGGCTCGAACCCTGCACCTCCGCACCGCAGCTGTGATGTATCCCCAACCGGACAGGCTCTAACCCTGCACCTCCGCACGGAAGCTGTGATGTATCCCCAACCGGACAGGCTCGAACCCTTCATCTCCGCACGGAAGCTGTGATGTCTCCCCAACCGGACAGGCTCGAACCCTGCACCTCCGCACCGAAGCTGTGATGTCTCCCCAACCGGACAGGCATGAACCCTGCACCTCCGCACCGTAGCTGTGATGTATCCCCAACCGGACAGGCTCGAACCCTTCATCTCCGCACGGAAGCTGTGATGTCTCCCCAACCGGACAGGCTCGAACCCTGCACCTCCGCACCGAAGCTGTGATGTCTCCCCAACCGGACAGGCTCGAACCCTGCACCTCCGCACCGTAGCTGTGATGTATCCGCAACCGGACAGGCTCGAACCCTGCACCTCCGCACCGTAGCTGTGATGTATCCCCAACCGGACAGGCTCGAACCCTTCATCTCCGCACGGAAGCTGTGATGTCTCCCCAACCGGACAGGCTCGAACCCTGCACCTCCGCACCGAAGCTGTGATGTCTCCCCAACAGGACAGGCTCTCACCCTGCACCTCCGCACCGAAGCTGTGATGTCTCCCCAACCGGACAGGCTCGAACCCTTCACCTCCGCACGGAAGCTGTGATGTATCCCCAACCGGACAGGCTCGAACCCTTCATCTCCGCACGGAAGCTGTGATGTCTCCCCAACCGGACAGGCTCTAACCCTGCACCTCCGCACCGAAGCTGTGATGTCTCCCCAACATGACAGGCTGGAACCCTGCACCTCCGCACCGAAGCTGTGATGTCTCCCCAACCGGACAGGCTCGAACCCTTCACCTCCGCACGGAAGCTGTGATGTCTCACCAACCGGACAGGCTCGAACCCTTGACCTCCGCACCGAAGCTGTGATGTCTCCCCAACCGGACAGGCTCGAACCCTTCACCTCCGCACCGAAGCTGTGATGTCTCCCCAACCGGACAGGCTCTAACCCTTCACCTCCGCACCGAAGCTGTGATGTCTCCCCAACAGGACAGGCTCGAACCCTTCACCTCCGCACGGAAGCTGTGATGTCTCCCCAACCGGACAGGCTCGAACCCTTCATCTCCGCACCGAAGCTGTGATGTCTCCCCAACCGGACAGGCTCGAACCCTGCACCTCCGCACCGAAGCTGTGATGTCTCCCCAACCGGACAGGCTCGAACCCTTCACCTCCGCACCGAAGCTGTGATGTCTCCCCAAGAGGACAGGCACGAACCCTTTATCTCCGCACCGAAGCTGTGATGTCTCCCCAACCGGACAGGCTCGAACCCTGCACCTCCGCACCGAAGCTGTGATGTCTCCCGACCCGGACAGGCTCTAACCCTGCACCTCCGCACCGAAGCTGTGATGTCTCCCCAACAGGACAGGCTCGAACCCTTCACCTCCGCACGGAAGCTGTGATGTCTCCCCAACCGGACAGGCTCGAACCCTTCATCTCCGCACGGAAGCTGTGATGTCTCCCCAACCGGACAGGCTCTAACCCTGCACCTCCGCACCGAAGCTGTGATGTCTCCCCAACCGGACAGGCTCGAACCCTTCACCTCCGCACGGAAGCTGTGATGTCTCCCCAACCGGACAGGCTCGAACCCTGCACCTCCGCACCGAAGCTGTGATGTCTCCCCAACCGGACAGGCTCTAACCCTGCACCTCCGCACGGAAGCTGTGATGTCTCCCCAACCGGACAGACTCGAACCCTGCACCTCCGCACCGAAGATGTGATGTCTCCCCAAGAGGACAGGCTCGAACCCTGCACCTCCGCACCGAAGCTGTGATGTCTCCCCAACCGGACAGGCGCGAACCCTGCACCTCCGCACCGAAGCTGTGATGTCTCCCCAAGAGGACAGGCTCGAACCCTTCACCTCCGCACCGAAGCTGTGATGTCTCCCCAAGAGGACAGGCTCGAACCCTGCACCTCCGCACCGAAGCTGTGATGTCTCCCCAACCGGACAGGCTCGAACCCTTGACCTCCGCACCGAAGCTGTGATGTCTCCCCAAGAGGACAGGCTCGAACCCTGCACCTCCGCACCGTAGCTGTGATGTATCCCCAACCGGACAGGCTCTAACCCTGCACCTCCGCACGGAAGCTGTGATGTATCCCCAACCGGACAGGCTCGAACCCTTCATCTCCGCACGGAAGCTGTGATGTCTCCCCAACCGGACAGGCTCGAACCCTGCACCTCCGCACCGAAGCTGTGATGTCTCCCCAAGAGGACAGGCTCGAACCCTGCACCTCCGCACCGAAGCTGTGATGTCTCCCCAACCGGACAGGCGTGAACCCTGCACCTCCGCACCGAAGCTGTGATGTCTCCCCAACAGGACAGGCTCGAACCCTTCACCTCCGCACGGAAGCTGTGATGTATCCCCAACCGGACAGGCTCGAACCCTTCATCTCCGCACGGAAGCTGTGATGTCTCCCCAACCGGATAGGCTCTAACCCTGCACCTCCGCACCGAAGCTGTGATGTCTCCCCAACAGGACAGGCTCGAACCCTGCACCTCCGCACCGAAGCTGTGATGTCTCCCCAACCGGACAGGCTCGAACCCTTCACCTCCGCACGGAAGCTGTGATGTCTCCCCAACCGGACAGGCTCGAACCCTGCACCTCCGCACCGAAGCTGTGATGTCTCCCCAACCGGACAGGCTCTAACCCTGCACCTCCGCACGGAAGCTGTGATGTCTCCCCAACCGGACAGACTCGAACCCTGCACCTCCGCACCGAAGATGTGATGTCTCCCCAACAGGACAGGCTCGAACCCTGCACCTCCGCACCGAAGCTGTGATGTCTCCCCAACCGGACAGGCGCGAACCCTGCACCTCCGCACCGAAGCTGTGATGTCTCCCCAAGAGGACAGGCTCGAACCCTGCACCTCCGCACCGAAGCTGTGATGTCTCCCCAAGAGGACAGGCTCGAACCCTTCACCTCCGCACCGAAGCTGTGATGTCTCCCCAACAGGACAGGCTCGAACCCTTGACCTCCGCACCGAAGCTGTGATGTCTCCCCAACCGGACAGGCTCGAACCCTGCACCTCCGCACCGTAGCTGTGATGTATCCCCAACCGGACAGGCTCGAACCCTGCACCTCCGCACCGTAGCTGTGATGTATCCCCAACCGGACAGGCTCGAACCCTTCATCTCCGCACGGAAGCTGTGATGTCTCCCGACCCGGACAGGCTCTAACCCTGCACCTCCGCACCGAAGCTGTGATGTCTCCCCAACAGGACAGGCTCGAACCCTTCACCTCCGCACGGAAGCTGTGATGTCTCCCCAACCGGACAGGCTCGAACCCTTCATCTCCGCACGGAAGCTGTGATGTCTCCCCAACCGGACAGGCTCTAACCCTGCACCTCCGCACCGAAGCTGTGATGTCTCCCCAACCGGACAGGCTCGAACCCTTCACCTCCGCACGGAAGCTGTGATGTCTCCCCAACCGGACAGGCTCTAACCCTGCACCTCCGCACGGAAGCTGTGATGTCTCCCCAACAGGACAGGCTCGAACCCTTCACCTCCGCACCGAAGATGTGATGTCTCCTCAACCGGACAGGCTCGAACCCTGCACCTCCGCACCGAAGCTGTGATGTCTCCCCAACAGGACAGGCTCGAACCCTTCATCTCCGCACGGAAGCTGTGATGTCTCCCCAACCGGACAGGCGCGAACCCTGCACCTCCGCACCGAAGCTGTGATGTCTCCCCAACCGGACAGGCTCGAACCCTGCACCTCCGCACCGAAGCTGTGATGTCTCCCCAACCGGACAGACTCGAACCCTGCACCTCCGCACCGAAGATGTGATGTCTCCCCAAGAGGACAGGCTCGAACCCTGCACCTCCGCACCGAAGCTGTGATGTCTCCCCAACCGGACAGGCGCGAACCCTGCACCTCCGCACCGAAGCTGTGATGTCTCCCCAAGAGGACAGGCTCGAACCCTTCACCTCCGCACCGAAGCTGTGATGTCTCCCCAAGAGGACAGGCTCGAACCCTTCACCTCCGCACCGAAGCTGTGATGTCTCCCCAACAGGACAGGCTCGAACCCTTGACCTCCGCACCGAAGCTGTGATGTCTCCCCAACCGGACAGGCTCGAACCCTGCACCTCCGCACCGTAGCTGTGATGTATCCACAACCGGACAGGCTCTAACCCTGCACCTCCGCACGGAAGCTGTGATGTATCCCCAACCGGACAGGCTCGAACCCTTCATCTCCGCACGGAAGCTGTGATGTCTCCCCAACCGGACAGGCTCGAACCCTGCACCTCCGCACCGAAGCTGTGATGTCTCCCCAAGAGGACAGGCTCGAACCCTGCACCTCCGCACCGAAGCTGTGATGTCTCCCCAACCGGACAGGCGTGAACCCTGCACCTCCGCACCGAAGCTGTGATGTCTCCCCAACAGGACAGGCTCGAACCCTTCACCTCCGCACGGAAGCTGTGATGTATCCCCAACCGGACAGGCTCGAACCCTTCATCTCCGCACGGAAGCTGTGATGTCTCCCCAACCGGACAGGCTCTAACCCTGCACCTCCGCACCGAAGCTGTGATGTCTCCCCAACAGGACAGGCTCGAACCCTGCACATCCGCACCGAAGCTGTGATGTCTCCCCAACAGGACAGGCTCGAACCCTTCACCTCCGCACGGAAGCTGTGATGTCTCCCCAACCGGACAGGCTCGAACCCTGCACCTCCGCACCGAAGCTGTGATGTCTCCCCAACCGGACAGGCTCTAACCCTGCACCTCCGCACGGAAGCTGTGATGTCTCCCCAACCGGACAGACTCGAACCCTGCACCTCCGCACCGAAGATGTGATGTCTCCCCAAGAGGACAGGCTCGAACCCTGCACCTCCGCACCGAAGCTGTGATGTCTCCCCAACCGGACAGGCGCGAACCCTGCACCTCCGCACCGAAGCTGTGATGTCTCCCCAAGAGGACAGGCTCGAACCCTGCACCTCCGCACGGAAGCTGTGATGTCTCCCCAAGAGGACAGGCTCGAACCCTGCACCTCCGCACCGAAGCTGTGATGTCTCCCCAAGAGGACAGGCTCGAACCCTGCACCTCCGCACCGAAGCTGTGATGTCTCCCCAACCGGACAGGCTCGAACCCTGCACCTCCGCACCGAAGCTGTGATGTCTCCCCAACAGGACAGGCTCGAACCCTTCACCTCCGCACGGAAGCTGTGATGTATCCCCAACCGGACAGGCTCGAACCCTTCATCTCCGCACGGAAGCTGTGATGTCTCCCCAACCGGATAGGCTCTAACCCTGCACCTCCGCACCGAAGCTGTGATGTCTCCCCAACAGGACAGGCTCGAACCCTGCACATCCGCACCGAAGCTGTGATGTCTCCCCAACAGGACAGGCTCGAACCCTTCACCTCCGCACGGAAGCTGTGATGTCTCCCCAACAGGACAGGCTCGAACCCTGCACCTCCGCACCGAAGCTGTGATGTCTCCCCAACCGGACAGGCTCTAACCCTGCACCTCCGCACGGAAGCTGTGATGTCTCCCCAACCGGACAGACTCGAACCCTGCACCTCCGCACCGAAGATGTGATGTCTCCCCAAGAGGACAGGCTCGAACCCTGCACCTCCGCACCGAAGCTGTGATGTCTCCCCAACCGGACAGGCGCGAACCCTGCACCTCCGCACCGAAGCTGTGATGTCTCCCCAAGAGGACAGGCTCGAACCCTGCACCTCCGCACGGAAGCTGTGATGTCTCCCCAAGAGGACAGGCTCGAACCCTTCACCTCCGCACCGAAGCTGTGATGTCTCCCCAACAGGACAGGCGCGAACCCTTCACCTCCGCACCGAAGCTGTGATGTCTCCCCAACCGGACAGGCTCGAACCCTGCACCTCCGCACCGAAGCTGTGATGTATCCCCAACCGGACAGACTCGAACCCTGCACCTCCTCACGGAAGCTGTGATGTATCCCCAACCGGACAGGCTCGAACCCTTCATCTCCGCACGGAAGCTGTGATGTCTCCCCAACCGGACAGGCTCGAACCCTGCACCTCCGCACCGAAGCTGTGATGTCTCCCCAACAGGACAGGCTCTCACCCTGCACCTCCGCACCGAAGCTGTGATGTCTCCCCAACAGGACATGCTCGAACCCTTCACCTCCGCACGGAAGCTGTGATGTATCCTCAACCGGACAGGCTCGAACCCTTCATCTCCGCACGGAAGCTGTGATGTCTCCCCAACCGGACAGGCTCTAACCCTGCACCTCCGCACCGAAGCTGTGATGTCTCCCCAACATGACAGGCTGGAACCCTGCACCTCCGCACCGAAGCTGTGATGTCTCCCCAACCGGACAGGCTCGAACCCTTCACCTCCGCACGGAAGCTGTGATGTCTCCCCAACCGGACAGGCTCGAACCCTTGACCTCCGCACCGAAGCTGTGATGTCTCCCCAACCGGACAGGCTCGAACCCTTCACCTCCGCACCGAAGCTGTGATGTCTCCCCAACCGGACAGGCTCTAACCCTTCACCTCCGCACCGAAGCTGTGATGTCTCCCCAACAGGACAGGCTCGAACCCTTCACCTCCGCACGGAAGCTGTGATGTCTCCCCAACCGGACAGGCTCGAACCCTTCATCTCCGCACGGAAGCTGTGATGTCTCCCCAACCGGACAGGCTCGAACCCTGCACCTCCGCACCGAAGCTGTGATGTCTCCCCAACCGGACAGGCTCGAACCCTTCACCTCCGCACCGAAGCTGTGATGTCTCCCCAAGAGGACAGGCTCGAACCCTTCATCTCCGCACCGAAGCTGTGATGTCTCCCCAACCGGACAGGCTCGAACCCTTCATCTCCGCACGGAAGCTGTGATGTCTCCCCAACCGGACAGGCTCTAACCCTGCACCTCCGCACCGAAGCTGTGATGTCTCCCCAACCGGACAGGCTCGAACCTTCACCTCCGCACGGAAGCTGTGATGTCTCCCCAACCGGACAGCCTCGAACCCTGCACCTCCGCACGGAAGCTGTGATGTCTCCCCAACCGGACAGGCTCGAACCCTGCACCTCCGCACGGAAGCTGTGAGGTCTCCTCAACCGGACAGACTCGAACCCTGCACCTCCGCACCGAAGATGTGATGTCTCCCCAAGAGGACAGGCTCGAACCCTGCACCTCCGCACCGAAGCTGTGATGTCTCCTCAACCGGACAGGCGCGAACCCTGCACCTCCGCACCGAAGCTGTGATGTCTCCCCAAGAGGACAGGCTCGAACCCTTCACCTCCGCACCGAAGCTGTGATGTCTCCCCAAGAGGACAGGCTCGAACCCTTCACCTCCGCACCGAAGCTGTGATGTCTCCCCAACAGGACAGGCTCGAACCCTTGACCTCCGCACCGAAGCTGTGATGTCTCCCCAACCGGACAGGCTCGAACCCTGCACCTCCGCACCGTAGCTGTGATGTATCCCCAACCGGACAGGCTCTAACCCTGCACCTCCGCACGGAAGCTGTGATGTATCCCCAACCGGACAGGCTCGAACCCTTCACCTCCGCACCGAAGCTGTGATGTCTCCCCAACAGGACAGGCTCGAACCCTTCACCTCCGCACGGAAGCTGTGATGTCTCCCCAACCGGACAGGCTCGAACCCTTCATCTCCGCACGGAAGCTGTGATGTCTCCCCAACCGGACAGGCTCGAACCCTGCACCTCCGCACCGAAGCTGTGATGTCTCCCCAACCGGACAGGCTCGAACCCTTCACCTCCGCACCGAAGCTGTGATGTCTCCCCAAGAGGACAGGCTCGAACCCTTCATCTCCGCACCGAAGCTGTGATGTCTCCCCAACCGGACAGGCTCGAACCCTTCATCTCCGCACGGAAGCTGTGATGTCTCCCCAACCGGACAGGCTCTAACCCTGCACCTCCGCACCGAAGCTGTGATGTCTCCCCAACCGGACAGGCTCGAACCCTTCACCTCCGCACGGAAGCTGTGATGTCTCCCCAACCGGACAGGCTCGAACCCTGCACCTCCGCACCGAAGCTGTGATGTCTCCCCAACCGGACAGGCTCTAACCCTGCACCTCCGCACGGAAGCTGTGATGTCTCCTCAACCGGACAGACTCGAACCCTGCACCTCCGCACCGAAGATGGGATGTCTCCCCAAGAGGACAGGCTCGAACCCTGCACCTCCGCACCGAAGCTGTGATGTCTCCCCAACCGGACAGGCGCGAACCCTGCACCTCCGCACCGAAGCTGTGATGTCTCCCCAAGAGGACAGGCTCGAACCCTTCACCTCCGCACCGAAGCTGTGATGTCTCCCCAAGAGGACAGGCTCGAACCCTTCACCTCCGCACCGAAGCTGTGATGTCTCCCCAACAGGACAGGCTCGAACCCTTGACCTCCGCACCGAAGCTGTGATGTCTCCCCAACCGGACAGGCTCGAACCCTGCACCTCCGCACCGTAGCTGTGATGTATCCCCAACCGGACAGGCTCTAACCCTGCACCTCCGCACGGAAGCTGTGATGTATCCCCAACCGGACAGGCTCGAACCCTTCATCTCCGCACGGAAGCTGTGATGTCTCCCCAACCGGACAGGCTCGAACCCTGCACCTCCGCACCGAAGCTGTGATGTCTCCCCAAGAGGACAGGCTCGAACCCTGCACCTCCGCACCGAAGCTGTGATGTCTCCCCAACCGGACAGGCGTGAACCCTGCACCTCCGCACCGAAGCTGTGATGTCTCCCCAACAGGACAGGCTCGAACCCTTCACCTCCGCACGGAAGCTGTGATGTATCCCCAACCGGACAGGCTCGAACCCTTCATCTCCGCACGGAAGCTGTGATGTCTCCCCAACCGGATAGGCTCTAACCCTGCACCTCCGCACCGAAGCTGTGATGTCTCCCCAACAGGACAGGCTCGAACCCTGCACCTCCGCACCGAAGCTGTGATGTCTCCCCAACCGGACAGGCTCGAACCCTTCACCTCCGCACGGAAGCTGTGATGTCTCCCCAACCGGACAGGCTCGAACCCTGCACCTCCGCACCGAAGCTGTGATGTCTCCCCAACCGGACAGGCTCTAACCCTGCACCTCCGCACGGAAGCTGTGATGTCTCCCCAACCGGACAGACTCGAACCCTGCACCTCCGCACCGAAGATGTGATGTCTCCCCAAGAGGACAGGCTCGAACCCTGCACCTCCGCACCGAAGCTGTGATGTCTCCCCAACCGGACAGGCGCGAACCCTGCACCTCCGCACCGAAGCTGTGATGTCTCCCCAAGAGGACAGGCTCGAACCCTGCACCTCCGCACCGAAGCTGTGATGTCTCCCCAAGAGGACAGGCTCGAACCCTTCACCTCCGCACCGAAGCTGTGATGTCTCCCCAACAGGACAGGCTCGAACCCTTGACCTCCGCACCGAAGCTGTGATGTCTCCCCAACCGGACAGGCTCGAACCCTGCACCTCCGCACCGTAGCTGTGATGTATCCCCAACCGGACAGTCTCTAACCCTGCACCTCCGCACGGAAGCTGTGATGTATCCCCAACCGGACAGGCTCGAACCCTTCATCTCCGCACGGAAGCTGTGATGTCTCCCCAACCGGACAGGCTCGAACCCTGCACCTCCGCACCGAAGCTGTGATGTCTCCCCAAGAGGACAGGCTCTCACCCGGCACCTCCGCACCGAAGCTGTGATGTCTCCCCAACCGGACAGGCATGAACCCTGCACCTCCGCACCGAAGCTGTGATGTCTCCCCAACCGGACAGGCTCGAACCCTGCACCTCCGCACCGAAGCTGTGATGTCTCCCCAACCGGACAAGCTCGAACCCTGCACCTCCGCACCGAAGCTGTGATGTCTCCCGACCCGGACAGGCTCGAACCCTGCACCTCCGCACCGAAGCTGTGATGTCTCCCCAACCGGACAGGCTCGAACCCTGCACCTCCGCACCGAAGCTGTGATGTCTCCCCAACAGGACAGGCTCGAACCCTTCACCTCCGCACGGAAGCTGTGATGTATCCCCAACCGGACAGGCTCGAACCCTTCACCTCCGCACGGAAGCTGTGATGTCTCCCCAACCGGACAGGCTCGAACCCTGCACCTCCGCACCGAAGCTGTGATGTCTCCCCAACAGGACAGGCTCTCACCCTGCACCTCCGCACCGAAGCTGTAATGTCTCCCCAACCGGACAGGCATGAACCCTGCACCTCCGCACCGAAGCTGTGATGTCTCCCCAACAGGACAGGCTCGAACCCTTCACCTCCGCACGGAAGCTGTGATGTATCCCCAACCGGACAGGCTCGAACCCTTCATCTCCGCACGGAAGCTGTGATGTCTCCCCAACCGGACAGGCTCTAACCCTGCACCTCCGCACCGAAGCTGTGATGTCTCCCCAACAGGACAGGCTCGAACCCTGCACCTCCGCACCGAAGCTGTGATGTCTCGCCAAGAGGACAGGCTCGAACCCTTCACCTCCGCACGGAAGCTGTGATGTCTCCCCAACCGGACAGGCTCGAACCCTGCACCTCCGCACCGAAGCTGTGATGTCTCCCCAACCGGACAGGCTCGAACCCTTCACCTCCGCACCGAAGCTGTGATGTCTCCCCAAGAGGACAGGCTCGAACCCTTCATCTCCGCACCGAAGCTGTGATGTCTCCTCAACCGGACAAGCTCGAACCCTTCATCTCCGCACCGAAGCTGTGATGTCTCCCCAACCGGACAGGCTCGAACCCTGCACCTCCGCACCGAAGCTGTGATGTCTCCCCAACCGGACAGGCTCTAACCCTGCACCTCCGCACCGAAGCTGTGATGTCTCCCCAACCGGACAGGCTTGAACCCTGCACCTCCGCACCGAAGCTGTGATGTCTCCCCAACCGGACAGGCTCTAACCCTGCACCTCCGCACCGAAGCTGTGATGTCTTCCCAACCGGACAGGCTCGAACCCTGCACCTCCGCACCGAAGCTGTGATGTCTCCCCAACCGGACAGGCTCTAACCCTGCACCTCCGCACCGAAGCTGTGATGTCTCCCCAACCGGACAGGCTTGAACCCTGCACATCCTCACCGAAGCTGTGATGTCTCCTCAACCGGACAGGCTCGAACCCTGCACCTCCGCACCGATGCTGTGATGTCTCCCCAACCGGACAGGCTCGAACCCTTCACCTCCGCACCGAAGATGTGATGTCTCCCCAAGAGGACAGGCTCGAACCCTGCACCTCCGCACCGAAGCTGTGATGTCTCCCCAACAGGACAGACTCGAAACCTGCACCTCCGCACCGAAGCTGTGATGTCTCCCCAACCGGACAGGCTTGAGCCCTGCACATCCTCACCGAAGCTGTGATGTCTCCTCAACCGGACAGGCTCGAACCCTTCACCTCCGCACCGAAGATGTGATGTATCCCCAACCGGACAGGCTTGAACCCTGTAAATGTTTACCACTCAGAATGTCTGCTCCATGTTCTTGCTTTCTTTTCAGGAAACGCTACATCCGAAGAAGAGAAGAGAAAGCGTCGCTCTGAAAGATTTGGTCTTGGAGCTTCTTATGATGGGAAGATTGACAGTAGTGAGGAGGAAGAGCGGAAACGTCGAAGATTGGAGCGCTTCGGATCGTCCTCTCAAACCCCCATGCAATCAGACGCATTGGCAAAACGGGCGAAGAGGTTCGGCATTGTCAGCAACGATGCAAAGAAATCCGCTCGTGCTTTGCGCTTCGGTGTTTCATCGTAAGGATCATCGCAGAGGTGCGCACGACCTCTACTACGTTCAATGTCAATTCGCAGCTGCAGTTCCCCAAAGTAAAGACTTCCAAGTTCTTGTTTTGTGGCATCCATGTGTCGTTTGAACTGAACGGATGATGATCGATCCAATTGTCACACTTCTTCAGCGAATTCATCGTGTAAAAATATCATCCACTTATCATGTCAAGTTGTAATGTTTCCACCAGCTTCTGTTTTGTTACTTGTAAATCAGGTGAAAGGAATTTTGTAGCTTTGTAAATTTAAGACATTTCTCATGTACATAGGACATTTCCATCAATGAAGTTTTGTTTGAAGTTAATTGTTCTTTCTGAATTTCACTCGGAGTCGATTCTTCAGAATATAAGAGAACATGAATGTGTTTGATTTTGTTGTTACAATTAAGTTGAGTACAATTCATTGACCATGTGAAAGATCTAACGATGAAAATGCCATTTTCTCATATCGAGTTAATTGTTGAGAAAAATTCGAAGGTTATGCGGATCTTTTTCATAGGCCCATGTAGTGTAACGAGGAAACAGACAAGGAAGCCAATTCGGGACATAATCCCCAGGGATTGCATTCCGTTTCTCTAGTCCGTAGATCCGCGGACTTCTGTCGGAAGTCCGCTTGTTTGTTGGGTTGGTTTCGACAAGTCTTCTTTGACGTATAGAGTAGAGCGGGGCAAAGCAAGACACTTAAGGATACCTGGTCATATTGATAGAAATCTTCGTATCATTATTTATTTCTACTACACTCATAGGCTTCTGGCGATCATTGGCTACATTTATCTAAAACATTACTTCAATACCAATTCGTTAACACACTTTTCAAGAAACTTATCTGATGAGTAGTCAAACGTCGCACTTTACCCCACCTATGGGACAGAACGCGACAGGCATGAATTATTGTTTATTTGACTAATTTATTATATGATTATTGATCTTTGTCTTAACCGCAAGCAAATTTGCTGCACCAACATATTAAATAAACGGAAAACAAGTTCAGGCTATGATTAAAAATCCTTATTTCTATGCTTGGAGCCATCTCATAGAAAGTTCAAAATACTTCAACACACTCTTGCACACATCACAAACGTAAACTCCAAAACCAAAGTATGAAGTGCATAGTTCATGTCCCAATGTCTGGCACTTGTTGCATTGCAACCACGATTCTCCAGAACGAGAGTTTTCATATGTTTTCCCGCACGCAAAGCAGTCACAATCGTCAGACTGCCTCATAGGATTTGCTGAAATAGGCTTCAACGGTAAAGTACTTTTTTCACCTAAAAGACGTCTCTTGTTTTCATCGCGTGCTTTCAAGCTCTTCTTGTACGGCGAGCTGGTAATAATGTGCGATTTTTCTGCTCTACTAGTCTTGCCGGTAGACCTATTCTTTTTTGAAACTGTGGGAATTGGCACTATTTCGTCAAAAGAAGTTGACATATCTGCTCAGGTGCAACACGTCTGTGGAGAGCATCTTTTGGAACATTGTAGCTTTCCGCAGCTTTGCGTATCGACATGTTTTGCGAGTTCACCGCCGCCATTGCTTGTTCCATTCTCTCTGCAGTCTAGTTTCCGTTTTGGGTCTTTCGGTTGTAATTTCTAACTATGCCTGGAATAAAGGACATAAAGGTCACTTCACTGATTTTAAGACTACGTGTGGGGCAAAGTGAGACACTCAAACTAAGTCAAAAATACTGAATATGATAATCACTTACAGTATGAAAGTGACATTTATGAATCTTACAACTTATCCTACAATTAATGAACACAAAAAATAATAATCTAATAACGTTTTAAAAACATCTAAGTTTCCTCTTTTTGTGTAGCGATTTGTCCCACACTTGCAAGTTTGTTTTAAGTCACTATCTGAACATGAAGAAAACAAATATAGTAGGTGCTACTTATAGCATTAGAACAGTAATTATCCAATATGATTAAAAATATACATCTACTCCAGTAGAACAGATTAAAGACCCTTGAAAAAAGATGACGAGTCTAGACAAGAAGTTACACCTCACCTGATTTCAGCCAACTCGATAACACACTGGTTACTTCGAAGTCATGCTGCAGCTAATCGGCGACTCGACTGTCGAATCACAGTGCATTCCCTTTTCATCCAATGTCGTAGCAAATCATCGAAACGGTTAAAGTGACTATGCATGCTGGTAATGAAGCGTGGGAACATCTGAAAGACAATTTGTCACGCTATGCCCCGCTGTCTCGCTTTGCCCTGCTCTACTCTACCTAGTGATGAAAATTTTCCGTGGAAAAAATTGGAAAATTCTGAAAGTTTTGATTTTTTGACAGGCCCTATAATTTGAGCGCTTCCACTGCCGAGGCAGCTGCGTACCAATAAATTGGGTCCAAAACTCGATCTTGATTTCATCATTATTTCGACTAAGCGATCGTAGCAATACGATTTCCGTCCGCGGATTTTTGAACATTCCTTTGCCACCATTTTTAATTATCACACAGACACCGTTTGGGATAACGTGAATCTTGCTTTACAATAGGGGTATAATTTCATACAATGTGAAAGATCTGGAGCAAAAATAATGTACTTCATTTTGGAGTCTGCTAATTATTAGCTTCAAAGTTAAGCTTTATTATGCAGCGTTGATCATAGTGATGCAAATTCTCCATACATGTGAACATGTGATGAAATGTAAGCATACACAGTCCACGCAGAATTCATGAGCGACCATATTGGAAGATACTCGTGAGATATTTGGAAACTAAAGATATATGTGATGAGTAAAAGAATATTTATGATAGCTTCAAACTTCTGGCGCATTGTCCGATATCTTCGTTGAGGATACGCATCCTCCATATCTGGTTCAGATGGTTCCAAATCGATGCAGATCTGCCCAAATGAATTTCAGATCCAGATGAATTAATTGGAGATCTCCACTTGAATTCAAGATCTTTTCAAAGTTGAGCTTGTGACAGATATCTGCAATTCAGCTAGAGAAATCTGAAATCCATATCTTATGTCTGAAATTCATTTGGAAAATCTGAAATATACATGGAAAAGGTGCATTTGGCTCCAATTAACATACAGGGATGATGGAGAAGTTTTCGGACTTTGAATATTACATAGTCTTTTCAAACGACAAGTCTCCAAAACAAAGGAAAAAACGTCAATCACCGACAAATAGTGATGAAAATTTTCCGTGGAAAATTATGGAAAAAATTGGAAAATTTTGGAAAATTTGGATTTTTTGATAGGCCTTATAATTTGAGCGCTTCCACTGCCGAGGCAGCTACGTACCAATAAATTGGATCTAAAGCTCTTAATTTCATCATTATTTCGATTAACTTGCGATCGTAGCAATGCGAGTTCCGTCCGCGGATTTTTGAACATTCTTTTGCCACCACCAGTGGCTTGTACTAAATTGTTAGCATTTTTAATTATCACACAGACACCGTTTCGGACAACGTGAATCTTGCTTTACAATAGGGCATATTTTCATGTAATGTGAAAGATCTGGAGCAAAAATAATGTACTTCATTTTGGAGTTTGCTTATTAGCTTGAAAGTCAAGCTTTATTATGCGCGTGTTGATGAACAAAGGAAGTATAAGTACACAGTCCACGCAGCATTCATGAGCGACCATATTGGAAGATATAAAGACTGTAAACTCGTGAGATATTTGGTCACTAAAGACATCTATGATGTGTAAAAGAATATCTATGATAGCCTCTAACTTCTGGCCTATTGTCCGACATCTTCGCTGAGGATACACATCTTCCATTTCTAGTTCAGATGGTTCAGATAGTTCCAAATCGATTTCAGATCTGCCCAAATGAATTTCAGATATGATCCAGATGAATCTCCAATTGAATTTAAGATCTTGTCATGACCAAGTTGAGCTTCTTGCAGATATCTGAAATTCAGCTAGAGAAATCTGAAATATATTTAATGTCTGAAATTCATTTGGAAAGATCTGAAATAGACATGGAAAAGGTGCAGTTGGTACCAAAAGTTTTCCAATGGAAAATTTTCTGGAAAATTTTGAAATTTATTTTTTGGTGATTGACGTTTTTGCCTTTGTTTTGGAGACTTATTATAGTCGTTTGAAAAGACTATGTAACATTCAAAGACCGAACACTTCTCTATCATCCCTGTATGTTAACTTTTGAAACCAACTGCACCTTTTCCATGTCTATTTCAGATCTTTCCAAATGAATTTGGTGCATTTGCATCACTACATGTGCCTAGCTAGTTGCAGTACTATGACAAATACAAAGTTTATGAAACTGCTATATTTGCCCGTGTCGCTCGAACCTATTTATTTTATCAAATAAGTACCTGCTAACATTCAATAAGCTATTTATTAAGTATACCTTGAAAATTTTAATAAAAATCTTATGATTATCCTCAGGAGCTTATACTAAGTGTTGATAGTATTGTTGTCATGCCTTTGGCGTCAATAACTCGCCGTTTTACTGCACGACGTGACATGCCACGCGTAATTACGGAACAGCCCAAAAATCCGTGGTTAAGGACATTCTATTCTTCTACCCGCGTACATACATATATTTGGATATAATTGATCCTGCAGTGATCTATGTGACTGTAACAAATACAATGTCAACGTGTTCTTGATTTCATTGAATTACAAATAACAATTTTGAATAATTCAATGACTAAATCATTATACCGGGTGTCCCACAGCGAACCCCCCCCCCCCAACACAAAATCAAGATTATTTACTTGAAGTTTGGTGACTTCGGCTTGATAAGAGCAGCTTGGGTTGTTGTTAGATATCAGTGTATGCTATCATTAGGATATCGAATAGCGCTTGTCTTCATTTCGCAAACAATAATTGCAAATTCAAATTTCTAACCGAAATGCTGCTTCATGTTTAATCATTTACAATTAGTCATGCCACGTCGCCACACGATGTTCATTGTGAAAAGCTATTATCAAACTGGCAATTATCGTGAAGTAGTTCGACGCTTTGAAGGCACGTATGGCCGAATACTAATTGATAGGAAATCGATTCCATCATTGATTAAGAGATTTGAGTCCACTGGAAGAGTTGACGAAGAGGGACATGGTAGACCATCAAGTGAAAGCCATAGTGAACAGGTAGCCGCGGTTGCCGGTGCTATCACTGAAATGGGTGATAATTTCTCTATCCGCAAGGCATCTGCTGATCTTGACATTTCAAAATCTACTGTTCATCGAATTCTGAAAGTCGACTTGGGATTGAAAAGCTATCACTTCTCGTTGCATCAAGAACTTAATGAAGACGATCCTGATCGACGTTTGAATTTTCGTGAGGACTTACTACGTTTATTGGAACGAGATCACCAATTGATCAATAAAGTTGTCTGGACAGACGAGGCGAAGTTCTTTTTAAACGGAACTGTGAATCGCCACAATTCAGTTTATTGGTGAGATCACAACGAGCTTCGTCTAAGCACCAAGTCCATGGACCAACGTGGTGTAACAGTGTGGGCTGGCATTTCATCCCGAGGTGTGACGGAGCCATTCTTCTTTCGAGAGACTGTCAAAGGAGAGAATTGTCTTAGTATGCTGCAAAGCGTGCTGCCGCGAATCACCGATCTTGGGAGCATTTTCATGCAGGATGGGGCACCGGCCTGCATGAAAACCGTTCCGTCATAAATTACTTAAACAGTAATTTTCCCAACTGCTGGTTTGGACGCCGTGGTAGCCTTTTGGAATGGCCTCCAAGATCACCAGACTTAACACTGTGTGACTTTTTTCTTTGGGGACACGTAAAAGAGATTGTATACAGGAGTCATCCTCAAACCTTGGATGAATTGGAAGACTGTATTCGTACTGTGTTTCGTGACATAGACGAGCTTTTATGTAGAAAAGTATGTTCTGAAGCTGTTCAGAATAGAATTCGACTCTGTGTGCAGGAAAATGGTCAACATATTGAACATAAATTATAAAAGTTTAATTAAGACGCGTTTCGTGCTTTGTATGAACTGCAGAAATTACTCTAATAAGGGAATAATGACCCTTTGATCACAACGTATCAATGTTGGCTATATTATAATTTGAGATAATGATGGAAATCGTTTGGGGGGGGGCGGGGGGGGGTTCGCTGTGGGACACCCGGTATTCCATAGCAATGAAACTGAAAATGAAGTAATCCAATCACAATTGGGAACCAGTTATACTAAGTAAAAAGTACAACGCTGTCAATAGATTGAATTGTTTTTATTTAACCATTTCATGCATATTGCGGCTAACTGAAAATAATTCATGCAGCAAAAGGCTAATAGGTAGGCTAAGGAGCAACCAAATTAATTGAATAGAATAGACTCTTATTAATATAGCGAGTTAATTAATGTATGTGTTGAATTGAAAACAGTGCTTGTTGGAGATCTGTCGCAAAAATTTGCCACCAAGATAGAATTATTTTGTCGCGCATTTAGTCATGATGGCCAAAGTAGATGTGGGCATAACACCATTTTTTCGTGTAAGCGGTATAGACACGTCCGCTTGGAAGCAGCCTCAAAGTGGACACCATATCGCAGCTAGCAATCGACAGACTTTTCTGATGCCCAAAAGGAAAGGCTTGGACTGCTTCGAAAGCAAGGCTCAGTTATTGCGGATATTAGTAGGAATGCAATTTAACATACTCCGATAGGCTCAGTTATTGCGGGTATTAGTAGGAATGCAATTCAACATACTCCGATAGGAAAAGCCTGGACTGCTTCGAAAGCAAGGCTCAGTTATTGCGGATATTAGTAGGAATGCAATTTAACATACTCCGATAGGAAAAGCCTGGACTGCTTGGAAAGGTGGGCTCAGTTATTGCGGATATTAGTAGGAATGCAATTGAACATACTCCGATAGGAAAAGCCTGGACTGATTGGAAAGGTGGGCTCAGTTATTGGGTATTAGTAGGAATACTCCGATAGGAAAAGTTTATTTATTTTGAAAACGGGGCATTTATTATGCGAATATACTATGAATGCAATTCAACACACTCCGATAGGAAAAGCCTGGACAAGGCTCAGTTATTGCGGGTATTACTAGGAATGCAATTCAACATACTCCGATAGGAAAAGTCTGGACTGATTGGAAAGCAAGGCTCAGTTATTGCGGGTATTACTAGGAATGCAATTCAACATACTCCGATAGGAAAAGTCTGGATAAGGCTCAGTTATTGCGGGTATTACTAGGAATGCAATTCAACATACTCCGATATACAAAAATAATGCAACATTGTAGGCCTATTGCATGCAGTATGAAAGGAAAGCAATATCTGGTATGTATGCTCACTATGCGAGGAGGATGTACGCGCATTTTCGGAGGATAATTTCCAGACTCATTTGTAATCCCAATTTACCCTAATTCACCCAACATTTCGGCTTGATTGACCTAACAGAGGAAAAATGTTGGAAGAAAGAACAGCTGGGCTGTATTCGGCAATCAGTGACGCAATGACAGAGAGTCTACCAACAGAAAGGAATCATTCAGAGGACACTCCTATTTGCAGATAAAAAGCAAAAGTCGGAACATAGCACACTACATTCTGAAGAGAACATGAAAATATACAGGAGCGAGTGCCTGAGGTACATTTCAGTCAACAGTGACTCTATTTTTTTGATAGATGCTAATCTTTCTCTATTATAAATTCAATTTTTGAGGCTGTGCATCTTAAATGTACAGGACCGCGCTTGGTCGGGATTGAGCGTCCAAGATTAAGCGGTCGAAACGCGATCGTCCTGACCAAGTTCCTGTTGATGACCTCATTAAAAATAGTCAAATAATTTGTATGCATATTTTGTAGAATTTTATTTCACGTTTTAGCTTGAGGAACTAATATTAATTCTCTTACACACCTGGTAGATTTTAGATAGCGTAATCCCTCTGTGTTAGCTAGATCTGGTATTTTGATTGGAAACAGACCTGTCCTCTTATCATCTGAATGGGCAGACTGTTAAATAGAATCTTTTCAATATATAAGTGATAAACATAATTTTGAACAGAACGACTTACTCGCCAATTCATTACACATGAGGAGAGGAGAAGCGTTGTTTGTCCTTCTAGTAAGTATTTTTAAAATTTTTAGACATTTTAGGATATAAAATGTTCTTTTAAATCATATTTTGTACCTATTGAAAATTAACTAGTCATTAGCTTGTTTCTTTTTAACTTTGTTACCTTGACCAACTTTGCTACGTTGGATTGATTGAGCAGAGTGTGCAGACGCAGAGACACGCTAAGTTGTCCTAAGTAACTTCAGCCATTCACTCTTAGAATTTTACGATGAACAACAATTTGCCTACCGACCCCGTTCGTCAACTGTATGTGCGCTACTGACTCTACAAGACATTGTTCTAAAGTTTCTTGATGATACAAATGTTGTTGCTGTTCGTATTATAACATTTGATTTGTCGCACGCCTTCGATTGTATTCCACATCATCTCTTGTTGTCGTTTATTTCGAAACTCCACTTTGCAAATGTCAACTGCTTTATCAACTGGCTGAATAGTTACCTATGTGATCGCAAACAACGTGTAAAATTTTGAACAACTTTGAGTAATAACATTCATGTCACAAGTGGGGTCCCTCAGGGCTCAGTTATTGGCCCGATGCTATTTTCTATTTATTTGTCCAGCTATAAGCCGTGTGATGCAGATATCAAAGTAATCAAATATGCTGATGATGTAACCCTTATTGTACCCGTGTGGAAATATCAGCCAAGCAATTTATCTATTGTGAAATCTGAAATTGATCATTTTGAATCCTGGTGTCAAGGTCATCAAATGTCTGTAAACACATCAAAAACCAAGACACTCTGTGTTGGCTTTGGTAGGACTTTTACCGTTTTGGAAGTACCATTTTTGGACAATGTTGGCGTTCTGAAATTGTTAGGACTGTACATCAACAGCAAATTCAAATGGGGAGATCACATTGATTTTGTTGTAATAAAGGCTGCTCAAAGATTGTATGTTCTAAGAGTTCTGAAAGGCATGTTAAACCATGACCAATTGATTATTGTATTCAATGCCATAATCATGTCTTTATTCGATTATGCTTCTGCTGTATTTTTGAACCCAGGGGAACATTTGAATAGTCGCTTGTTGTCAATTTGTAAGCGGGCTTTCCGCATCATTCACGGCTATAACGTTAAAGTCTGTACGTCTTGCAAAATTTTTGAAGTTGAACAGCGTCGAAATTCTTTAGCTCTCAACCTAACAAGCAAGCACTGTCCTCACCTCATCATATTCTGCACCACCTGATGCCACCTACTTCAGACCGATCAAGGAGATTGATTCTTCCACCTGCACGAACTGTACGCAGAACAAACGGATTTATATTTTCATGCTCTGTGAAGTACAATGACAGTCTGTGAAGTGTGTCTACTTTTTATTTGCTTCGTCAGAGCACCAATTACTTTGCTTGTAACTTTCACCCCTACGATTCCCATTTAGGGTTTGTTTGTTTTAAATATACGCTTATTTACTTTATTTACTTTTTAAGCATGCCTGCTGATCAGAGATATCAATACAAAATAGGAACCGAAGCAACTATTTGCTAAAGGTCGCGATAAACACCTGTTCCAGACATCCGAAGAGACCAAGGAGAGATGGACTGTATAATGCCGAGCAGGGGTGCGGAGTCGGAGTGAGAGTCCCCCGGACTCCGGCCTATAACTAGACCCGAAGTAAAATACAAGCAAATTATCTATTCTCGTGCATAGCTGTCACTGTCAACTTTCTCCGTCAAACAAAAGTACAGAGACAGCAGTACATGCAAAGCTTGTAATAGTTGAGGGAATGAACCGTGATAGTGAAAAAAAGATTGTCTTTTCACTCGCTGATTTAGTAGAGAAGAAAAGCCTTCCTAGCCTCGATCACACCTACGCACCAAAGGTCACATCACAGACAAAAATGAAATACTAGTTTGTTTGAGAACATTACCTCTTGCCCTCACGTTAATCGTGTGTGATGGCTCCTCCAAAGCGCATATTGAAATCGAAAGTGCACTCATATTTTTGAAGAAGGGGAGATTTTCCTGTCTGGTAGAGACTGGAGAAAAACCATGTGAAGCACACATCAGCAAGATGGGAGAAGCCGAGTCGCATGCATCCGACTTAAAGCGACATTTGATAAACTTTCATCGAAAATGATTGATAATTGGTGCAGGAGTGATCATTAAAATATGTTCAGGTAAGCCTATAATGAAGGCTACCGGTTTTTTTTTAAAAAAACCAGGCTATATATGCTTGCCACCCGGAGTCGGAGTTGGAGTATCAAAAGCCGGAGTCCTATCAACCCCCGGAGTCGGAGTCCTATCAAAATGATAGGACTCCGCATCCCTGCTGCCGAGACCTGTATATGTAGACGTATGATTATGACAACACAGTAGTGACGGAACTTAAAGACATGACACTCCAAGACAACGATAGGAATGGCGATTCCCGAGTGTCAAGTCGAAACAGTGATCAAGAAACTAAATCCACACAAGGCTCCAATGCCTCCGGTACAGATGGCATCACAGGGAAGATGCTACATGCAGGTAGAATGGAATTGGCAAAAGAGCTGCTAATTATATACAGTCAAGCATAGTCTGAAGGAAAAGTTCCTGGTGAAATGAACAAGTCGGTTATAGTGACTCCAAAGAAATAGTGTCGGCCAAAGAAAGGAGATCTAAGCATCTGCAGCAAATACCTCATATTGTCTCTGATAAGCCACGTGTGCAGTGTTCTAGCCTATTGATCATCCTATAGCGTCTGAAAGCTTCTGTCGAACCATTCCTGGTAAACGAAAAGAACAAACCGGATTCCGTAGAGACAGCAGTACTGTGCAACAGATCCTTGCTGATGGTCTGCTTCATCGATTTCTCTAAAACTTTAGGTAACATTCGCATGACGCCATATGGGAGGTACTGAAATGATACGGCCGTACTAGACGAAATGACTTACTTAATCCTATTAAGGAAATCTTACAAGTTCTGACCAGAAAGTACCAGTCGTGCTAAGTCTTATTAGCAAATCTGATCAGATCTGATAAGATCTTATTTGTGATTTTTAGAAATCTTTTGAGTAGAAAAAGGTCTTATATTTTGCGTTTCTCTATGCACTGATGTTCCAGCAAGATCATTTAAGAACTAAAACCATTGATATCGTCTGATCTTCGCACTGCAATCGGACTTCAAGTTTTAAATTTCAGTTCTTTTTTCTTAAATTCAATTATCAGCTGGTAAGATCTGAAAAGATCTTATTTTGCAAAATATAAGACTTAGTAAGTCTGGTACTTTCTGGTCAGGAAATGTAAGATCTTATATAAAATAAGTTCTTATCAGACTTTGCAAGAATCTGATCAGACTTAGTAAGACTTAGCAAGTCATTTCGTCTGGATGCTAAAATTAACCACATTTCGAAGAGCATGTACTACAGCGCCAAGACTGGAGTTAGGCTAGGAAATGAAGCTGGTGACTGGTTCATACAAGGAACCCGCGAGAAAATAAGTCCGCGGACCCTCGAGGGCCGGCCCACGACTAAAAGACGAGGGCGAGTCCCTCGAAAAGTCGTCAAAAAGCCGAGGGCCAGCCCTTGACTTTCCAAAAAACAATGCCACCCCCTTGCGTTGTACTACTAAAAAGTACAACGCAAGAAGGGTGGCAAGTGGCATAAATCTGAAAACTACTGAACCTACCTTAGATTTTTATTCACGCAGGTCGATAGTAGTAGTAAGTAAAACTCCACTTCTGGACCGCGCAAGATGGCCGCCGTCGCTGACGTCCCCCCCTCTGGAACGGCAGAGTGTCGTGGTCGGCCGCCGTGGTGCTTTGAGTCTGACGTCCCCCCCCTCTGGAACGGCAGAGTGTCGTGGTCGGCCGCCGTGGTGCTTTGAGTCTGACGTCCCCCCTCTGGAACGACAGAGTGTCGTGGTGTGCCGGCCACGTGCGTCCGTCAGGTTCGCTGACGTCCCCCCCCCCTCTGGCCGACCGTCGTATAGCGCGCGGTGATGTGTCTAGGTTGGCGTGGTGTGCCGGCCAGGTTGGCGTGGTGTGCCGGCCAGGTTGGGAGGGTGGTCTGTCGTAGCTCACCTGAAAAAATCCAAAGTGTCAGAGTGGCTTTGTATGGGTAAAATTTTGAAAATTTTCCAAAGTGTGGAATTTTGACCTGGGACCGTCACCAAAACATTTTTCATCAAATTTCACTGACCCCCCCCCCGACAGCAATCTTCTAACTTTGGTTCTAGTGAACGGATTTTGTCTTACAGCTACTCGTTTGAAAGAGGAGAAAAAACTGCTCGACGCCATTTTTGCCGCGAGTCAATCGGACCAGCCGTTCAAAAGTTAGAGCTGTTACAAGATTTTAGGTCGGAGCTCGCTCACCTGAAAAAGTCCTAAGTGTCAGAGTGGCTTTGTATGGGTAAAATTTTGAAAATTTTCCAAAGTGTGGAATTTCGACCTGGGACCGTCACCAAAACATTTTTCATCAAATTTCACTGACCTCCCCCCCCTCTGGACAGCTAGCTTCGATCTTGGCTTCTAGTGGACGGATTTTGTCGTGCCATAGCTCGTTTGAAAGCTAAGAGTGAGACAAATTCAGTGAAAGAAATGGCTTGTTCCTATCTGTCTTCGTTTAGATGTGAGACGCCATTTAAGATTTTGGGAGATTGACGAAAAACGACAGAGTTAGAATTTCCCAAGAAACAGCTCCAGCGGGCGAATGAAGGCTCGGATTGGTAAACGGAGGCCAGATTTGGAATCAGCTTGATGTTATTGTCCAATGAGGATCATCATGCAATGAGAATCAAGCATTTCTATATAAATAGCGAGCCTTCCACAGTGAGAATCATTCCATCGTTGAATCACACGAGTGACGGACGCACATTTTCTCTCTCTCTAGTTCCCTGTTCTATTATCCAACTAAAATGGTAAGTCGCTACTTCCCTCCCTCTCCTCCCTTGAACGTAAACTTAATACAATCTTTTTCATTTTCAGGCATCTACTCCATCTGCTGCACTAGTAGGACAAAATGGCGGTCAAACGTTACAAGGTTCGCTGCGATCAGATCATCTACAACTGAGGCCAGTGGAAGAAACAACCAAGGTACATAATCCTACACCGCTACAGCGTAAATTTAAACAAGTCTTGCGTTATGACGATCATGGCGTAGTACTCCAAACGGGAATGCTCCCTTCCACGGATGTCAAGATAATGCACAATCAGTATGGGGACTACATACTGATCCCCGTGAGTCCGTACATTCGCCACCAACTTGATATTATTGAGGAGTACGTGACATTAAATATGGACATTCCTACTCCTCTTGCTCAAGAGTGGAAGGCGAGAGATGACAAGGATACTCCCTATAGAAAGATTTGGGATGGTAATCACATTTGCCTACCGGTATCACATTGGTGCACTTACTATAAGAAGGAGGGAGATCATTCAACATCCATCACATGCGACGAGCTCGGAGAAGGTACTTGGGATATCCTTTTCAAAGTGAATGGGCTATATTATGGTCGGCATAAGGATAATAAAATAGCCTCTCTCTCCATGCATATGGAATCCATCCTATATATTCCAAAACCACCCAACGTGGACGACATAATTGATCAAATCCTTAACAGCAGTGGTACGAAGCGCAAGTCGGAGAAGAATGCTGCATCAAAACGCAAATCAAAGAAGGAGAATTACTAGTCCTTTCCTAACTCTACCCTATGACAATTCGCTTATGTGCTTTGAGTGTCGTAGACGTGGTCTTATTAGATACATTTTACTTCTTCGTTGCCATCATATTATTTGTGTATTTTGTCGTGAAAAGCATCGATGTAATTCTTCATTTTGTAATATGTTATAGAACGTTTCCTTAGATGTGTAAATTTCCGTTTTAGGCTTCTATCATCATTTTTATGGATTGTGAGGGTGAACCTGTACAGGAGCTCAGTGCTATTGCTATGAACAATTGGACATATCAGATTGTCAGTGTCTATCATCAACATGCCAACTGCAATCCCAATGTTGATCAATGGGCGAGAAAACACATTCATGGACTTAATCTGAAATATTTGCAAGACTATGGCTTTTCTTGTGAGAGTGCTCTTCTTATTGACTTTAAACGATGGTTAGCTGCTTTCAATGTTATACGCATCTTTTGTAATAATCCTGGTAAGGAGAGGAAAGTATTTCCCAATCTAATCATTGATGATATTTTGCTCCCACCTTGGGATAGTAGAGTGAATCAACATTATCATGAAGTCACGAAACGTTTTAAGGATTTGTCTGTTCCTACTTTGTCTGTTCGTTGTAGTAGCTACGTTCATAACCAATGCTTCTTTCCTCCTTACCTCAGCACTGCCAAAGTCCTGTATGGTTATCATTGCTCGCTGTATGATAGTTACCAGCTGTATCTATTTTATCTCTTTCAAACCATTGATTTATAATGCATGCTTGTTACAGTTATTAAATAAATGTTACTATGAGAAGAGTTGTTGTTTTCATGCAATGGATGGGTTAGATAAAGGGCGATCATGTCTTTCTCAAACGACTGCGGAACATTACATTTTCATAGGCAAAGTTTAAAAGGAGCTGTTCAAGATTATGTGATAAATTTTCATAAAGATGAGACCGACATCGAAGTAGTGGTCGATGATGCTAGCACTCTATTTCTAGAGTTAATGAATACATTCTCTGATAGCATTGTCATGGCGCGATTAGTTGCGAAAATTAAGTTTAGTCATTTTGGAAAGGCAGAGGTGGAAAGTCGCTCTTTCCATTTTGCTTCTTATTCAATGGAAGTGGTAGATCACCCCGAAGAATTTTTTAAAAGACATATGATAAAAATTGCTGAACGTCTTAATGCATTTAACCATCATGGTAGCAGTCTAGTGATTGAAGCGATTTCAGATATTCACATTCAACTTTCCATAAAGAAAAATTGAAAATGCAGTGGTACTTGATTGTAGCACAACTGGTTTTCGAGCTATGTCTGCTCACTCTCGAAGTATATTCCTTCTGTACATGCGTCTATTATTTAGAAAAGGCTAGCAAATTCATATCTTCAAAAAGACTTGCTATAGACATCAGTAACGGTGAAACTATGTGTTGTGATGTATGTAAGCGAAAGGATGGAAATGAAAAGCGCATCTTCAAGAGATGTAAGCACGCTTTTTGTCAACGCTGTTTCATACGTAATTGCATTCAACTTTGCAAATGTAACCACTGTGACATTGCTCATTTCGAGTGTCACTTATGTCGCAATAGTTAGTACCTATGCAAATGTGGTAAAGATAGGTTTTAGCAAAGACTAACACGGAAAATGGCGAAACGTAAAATGGCGAAACGTAAAAAGTCTTCAAGGTTTTCTTCAGCCATTCAAGCTCTCCGACGAATGAAAGCAAATCAGCGATACAATGCTATACGACATGCCAACGATAAATTCATTCGTGAAATTATTTCTCATGTCAGAAAGTTGAGGACGAAGAAATTAGCGCCAAAACAACGAAAGTTACTTAAGCGATATGCCACAAAATTGCGTTTCATCTCCAATCCTAAAGTCGCCCTTCAAAGAAAGAGGAAAACTCTAACACAAAAGGGAGTTTCCTTTCAGTAATACTTCCGATGTTAGCTCCTGTCGTGGGTAACCTATTGGGTAATATCTTTGGCTCGAAGCGTTAATTATGCAAATGTTGAGTCTCAAAGTAATAAAATGGATTTCAGACTTCAATGCGATAAAGTTCTGACTGTATCAGGTCCATCTCATGCAGGTAAAACTGTTTTCACGCTGAATTTATTGGATAAAAGAAGGGAGTTGTTTAGGGAACCTATCAATCGAGTGATTTGGTGTTATGGTATTTATCAACCGTCGTTGTTTCAGGAATTGCAAAGTCGCAACTTTATTCGACATGAAGGAATTATTGCAGTGGATAAACTTCAGTCTAATGATGTTGTTGTATCGGATGATTTATTAAGAGAAAGTATGAATTCAAAAGATGTTACAGATATATTCACTCGCGCAGCACATCATAAAAGGTGCTTTATCATCTATATCACACAAAATTTGTTTCCTGATGGAAAAGAAGCTCGTACACGAAACCTGAATACACACTATTATGCTATTTTCAAGAATCCGCGAGATAAAAGTCAATTTGAAATTTTAGCGCGACAAGTTGCACCCAGAGGATCAAAAGCCTTAATTGAAATTTTTCAAGCAGCTACTGAAAAACCATACGGTTACTTATTCATTGACTTTACGCAAGAGTGTCCGGAAGAATTTAGATTTCGAAGTGATATTTTGAAAACTCCCATGATTATCTACAAACTATGAGTTCTTATTCTCGCATGATTGTTATTCCTCAGGATGAATATGTACAATTGACTGCCATGCAGCAAGTAAAGCAACCTCTTGCAAATCAAATGTATAGGAAAGAAATAGATTATCAGCAAAATGTTCACATCAAAGATCCACATCGTACTGTATTATTACAATCGGAAACTGTTGAACAATTGAAAAAATTTGAAGAATAATATGCGTGACTCTGTATCGACTGCTACACCTTTAGCATCTCGCGCACATGCCATATCTCTCTTCAATAGTATTGAACCCCATCTCAATGTAAATGATAGAGGAGAAATCATTACAGATGAAAATAAAGTGATTGATGCTTCACGTTATGAAGACTTGATTCAGTATGCGACACGTAGAAAGCGCCGTCAGGGCTATGTTCCACCTGGTTGGTCATACTTTCTTAAACTATTGAAAAAGCATAATGTACCAAAATTTGCTTTGAATAATGAGACATTGAAAGAACTTGATTCAACAGTGGCTACTGCTCCAATGCTTCAGACGATGAAAATGCCAACAAATTGGTTTAAGGCGTCACCTGCTACATCCCCTCCCACACTCACTAAGCAAACAAGAGGAAGAACTCGACGTAGATCTACGCCACCACTAAAACTAGTAAAAGGAAAACGTAAAACAGCTCCTCCCAGGAAATACATGTTCTCAGACTATTAATATGAAGCAGATGTGTTGCTTGCCATGTAATGAGCCGCCAGAGGTGAATGTCGTTGTCACTTGCACTTGCTGCGCCAGCTCTCATAATGAAACCCCTAAGCAATGTGAACACGATCGCAAAACCGCTAAAGCTAAATGCTGCAGTTGTTGTAAATGTAGAAAGGCAAGAAAACAAAAAGATGAGAAGGAGGAAAAAGAGTCAGTCGTCATCGACTGAACGTTTGAAGTCAATCTATTATGATGTAAAACATCCGGCAGGATTTGCATCTATCAAGAAATTATCAAAAGCGAGTGGTCTTCCACAATCACAAGTGAAACGATGGTTAAAGGGTCAGGCGACCTATACACTCCACAAACAAGCGAAAAAGAAGTACCGCACCCGCCATTATATTGTTCATGACATCGATGAACAGTGGCAAGCAGATTTGTGCGATGTTGCCTCCATTTCAAAACATAACTCGGGCAATAATTTTATTTTAACCGTCATTGATATTTTCTCGCGTTATGCGTGGGCTCAACCTTTAAAAACTAAAGAAGGGAAAGGAGTAGCAAAAGCATTCCAAACAATTTTTCGAGAAGGTCGCATTCCAAAAAGAATTCAGAGTGATCAAGGAAAAGAGTTTGAAAATCAGCATGTGAGAAGATTATTTGAGAGGCATGACATTGAGTTGTTTAGTGTAAAGAGTGCTTATAAAGCTGCACTCGTTGAACGTTTTAATCGCACATTAAAAAATCGCTTGTGGCGACATTTTACTGCCAACTTGCCACAAAATTGGACAAAGGTTCTACAAGATACACTCCATGCCTACAATCACTCTATCCATCGTTCTATTGGACTCAGACCAGTAGATGTAAATGCTGACAATGTAGATAAAGTGCGCGAATCATTCCAACGTAAACGCACTCATGTGAAAAGTGATGTGAAAATTGGTGATAAAGTTCGTATCTCAAAAGTGAAAAGTGTTTTTGCTAAAGGGTACCTTCCGAATTGGACAGAGGAGGTATTTACAGTATCAAGGATTAATCAAAAAGACTCTCCGACCACCTACAAGTTGAAAGATTACGATAATGAAGAAATTGAGGGTAGCTTTTACCGCGATGAGATTGAGGTAGTCACTGAAAGTGAAACATATTTGGTAGAGAAAATCATTCGATGTAAAAAACGGCAAGGTGAAGAATGGTGTCTTGTTAAATGGACTGGTTATCCTTCAAGTATGAACTCTTGGATGCGTCGTGCCGACATCTTTCATCTAAGTGATCGACAGTGATTCATGCAAAGTTGTAACTAACAATGTTTAGGGTTTGAGCTATGAATCCAACTGCCTCATTTTATTCACGACCCTCCTATGTAAGTGGTGGAGGACAAATTTACATCGGCGCTCGCCGCCAACGTGGAGGTAGCATACTTGGTGCACTGAAATCTGTTGTAGCACCTCTCATATCCAATGTCGGTAGATCTTTAAAACGAAATGTTTTAAGTAATGCCGTTGGCTTTGCTGGTGATGTTGCTAGTGATCTTTCCAGAGGTAGAAGTTTTAAGAGCAGTTTGTTGAATCGTGGGAAGGAACGCGGTTTAAAAACATTGAAGCAGACCTTTGCTGGTGTTACTCAAGGAAAGAAATCACCTAAACGAATGAATAAAGGAAGGAGGAAACATCGCGGAGCTGGTAAGGTGCGATCTTCAGTCAAAAGGCATTCACGCAAACGTCGCAGAGGCTCTAATCATTCATCAGGCGCTAAACGATGACGCTGCCATAACTTCTAATCATGGAGTGTAAAACTTCCGGTTTTTGTTTGTTTGATCAACAAGCCATACAGACAGATATTCTTAGTTCAAGTATTGTAGATTATCATCCTCGAACAGCTGAGAATGCTGGCCCCATTGAATTTGTTATTCCTGGTGGTAGTGATGACTACATAGATTTGAGTTATGCGATGCTTGATTTGAGGTTTAGAATTCAGCAAGCAGATGGAACTGCTATTGACGATACACATAAAGTTGGACTGAACAATTTACCATTGACTACATTACTTCGCGATGTTTCTCTAACGATTGGAGAGCAGCAGGTGGAAGGTGGTCAAAGCGATTATCCCTATAAATCATATTTCAATCATGTATCACAGTTTCATCCAGCAGCACAAAAAAGTCATATGGAAGCCATGGGATGGTACAGAGATGAAGCAGGAAAATTTGATGTTGAAACAAACAGTGGCTTTGTAAAGGGATCTGCTATGATTAAAGATAGTAAAGTATGTCAGCTATATGGTCCGCTGAATTTAGACTTCTTTAGACAGTCAAAATTTTTACTCTGTAATACCAGCATGCGACTCAAGCTGACATTGAATAAGCCTGAATTTGCGCTGAATGCATTTGCTAAAGTTGACAATTTTAGAATTCATGTGGAAGATATTGCACTTTACATTCGTCGAGTAGTACCGAATCCAAGTGTCATTAGAGGACATGCTGAAGGTCTTAACCGCCAAAATGCCATTTACCCCGTTCAGCATACAAAGCTTCTCACCTTTACAATTCCGAAAGATCAAAAGAGTTTCATGAAAGATGGCCTCTTTCCATCGGAAGCACCGAAGCTCCTCATGGTGGCAATGGTTGAAAATGATGCATTTAATGGTAATATAAAGAAGAATCCTTTCAATTTTAAACACAATCAGTTAAGTGAAATTGCTTTATGTGTAAATGGTGTGAGTCATCCTGGTCCACCCTACAAACCAGATTTTGCTTCGGATCAATTTATGCGCAGTTATGTTGATTTTATGGATGTCTTTGGCTTTTACAATACGGATGACACCAACGGACTGACTATGAAAGAGTTTAAGAGTGGATATACTATTTATGCATTTGATTTGACTGCTGACAGCGATATTAGTGCACCCTATCGTCAAGCGAACGCGCCTCATAATATTCGTTTGGATTTGACGTTCAAAAGAACACTACCTGAGACGATCAATGTATTAATTTATGCAGTCTTCGATTCAAATATTGAAATTACAAAGTATCGTGACGTGATTCTTCAGTATAATCGTTAATGAGTTGGTTGACTGCTGACGATATTAAGACTAAAGTGCAGCGTAATGCAGACGAAGCGACGTTGAAAGCTTTCGATAATGTCTATTCGCTCGATACCTTACCACCTGCAGTAAATCACTATCCCATCTTTATTGTGCTAAACACTCATTCGCAGAATTTAGGCGGTGATCATTGGAAAGCGATCTTTATTGGAGAAGACCGACGTGGTGAACTATTTGACTCTCTTGCTCAACCTCCAAATATACCAACACAGGAGTGGTTGAGAAAACATACGCGTCAATATCAGCGAAATGAACGCATACTACAACATCCACTTTCATCAACGTGTGGTGCTTTTGTACTGTACTTCATCTTAAAACGTTTACATGTATCTCGATTTGTATCTGTTATTCAAAACTTTTCATGTAATCCATCCTCTAATGAAAAAATGATTTGTAAGTTCTATCATGATTTGAAATAAAAACATCATGTTGGAAAAATTGTTTTTTATTTTACAATCCGCTGGGTACGTACATACTCGATGAGATAGTCTAGGATCACATTTGCTTGTACATGAGATTTTAGTCCAGTAATGATCACTTTACTATTATGAAAGATTGCCACATGCACAGGTAACCAACAACTAATGAGAGCTGCAGGAAAAAGTTCGGGTTCATAACACAAATTGTAACTGCTGGTACGAATCTTCAAAAATGATACACTTTCACTCAATTGAGTAGAGATCACCATATTGTCCACAGTCAGATTCGACATCACACACTTCTCCCTCTTCCATATCCGACGTAGTAGTCTCTGTAGCTCTAAGCGCATTGACTGCGCCGATGAATGAGAAAGGGCGCCGAGAATCTGTACAGTTCCATCTGGGAAGAGTTGAAGATTCCGTGAATTGTTCATCTTCACCACTAACATTTGAGGTCGGCCCGGATAATACTTGCTGTTTGGAAGGTGTTGGTGTAGTGTTGTGAGATCGATTTTGGCGTAGAGTCTGAAGCGACGGAGAATGTTGACGATGGTGTAGCGATGGCGCTTCATGATGAAAGAATGAGTAAATTGAGCGATGTATCTTCCTTTTATACTTTTCCCAACTACCTTGATGAAATGTGAAGTTAGTATGAAGTTGGGAATGATAGAGTTGAATTCGCCGATTGTTGACGCGCAACCATATGCGATTTCCAATACGTGAATGTCTTTTCATATAGAAGTATTTCAAATCCTTCATGATATGATGTAGAGATTGAAAATGACGATAAGATAAAGCAAACTCTCTTCTCACATTTCCAGTTGAATCTTTGAAATAGACGTTTCGATCATGATCCGTTTCAATACGTTGTAGGGAATCTAATTTCCAACTCATGGTGCGTGGTAGTCATGTCTGATTAAGATTTGCATAGTAGGGCGATGAACTCACGACGAATAAATGTCATGATGGAGCGATGTATGTATCTTCTATACTTCTCCCAATTGTATTTGCGAAATGAGAAACAGTTTGCGGAATGAGAATGGTAGATTTGAATTTCATTTCTGTAATGTTGAAGCCAAACTTGATCACCCAAGGAGATGAATCTTAATGTTTCAAAATATTCCAAATCCCTCATGATATCATTGAGGTTGACAAATTGTCGCCATGTTAATGTAATACCTCTTGCAGTATGACCATGAGAATTTTTGAAATGTACGTTTCTATCACGATCAACTCTGATATATTGTAGAGAGTCCAAAATCCAAGTCTTCATGATGTTATGCAAAGCCGCAGATCAGCAATATCAAAATGTCGTTTTATCATATTTTGCTTAGCAATGCGGCCGCAAATAGATTTGCTAGTAATCGAGCCGCACTCTTTTATACTCCCATTGATCATACACAACAGCTAAATGGAAATTGGGAAGTGGGTGTCACTCAACTTGTTTATAGCAACTGTGTCTATACTTTTGATCATGAGGTGATGACTATTAATATGAGACGTACAGCTGCTTACCAATGTGAAAAGGGCTGCCGAGTATACATTCCACAGTGGCCAAAGAAAGTCTCTTATTATGTAAAAAGTTTATATATGATTTCCTGAATAAAGCGTGTAAACATATTGTCCAAATTACTCCGCACAATGATGATTATACTTATGTACATCATGTAGTTGAGAAAGATTGGATTGTTGGTTTAAGTCCAAGTTTAAGAAATGATTTAGGTTACCTCGCTAGCGCCTTAACAAGCTATGATAATTTTAACGTTAATTACCACATAAGTGGTTATAAACAGTTAATATATCGAGAGGAAGCTTATTATGTAGATCTTATTCCAAGAAATGAGAAGACGTTGGTGAAGAAGATTGTGATTAAGCCAAGAAAGACAAACATGACTCCTGAAACATTATTGAAGAAATTTAATTATCTCCTTCGAGTTGATGGTAAACAAGTGGCAACATTGACTTATACCAAATCATCTAATCATATTGCAATAAGTGAATTAAATGATGATGATCTAGTATTAGTTTGTTCAAAAGATTTTCATCAGTTCTTACGACATCATTCTGCAGCTGTTCATGGAAAATTTAATATGCAACATTTACCATGTGAAAGGTCAAATCAATTTGATACAGAATGGGTCGTATCTTTATACAGAAAGTGTGTAGAGCCTTTAGGTGGTATCTTACATGAAACAAGAGTGTTGATGCCTCGCATCATTACTTCAGTTAAATTGGTTGTAGATTATTTAAATGAAGTGATTAATGAGCAACATATTTCATTTTCTGAAAAAGAAGGTACTTTGTCTCTCACTATAAGTGGAAAAGGTATTGAACTAATTATGGATAAAACTCTAATGGACATTTTGGGTTTTGATCAAAATATCTTTAAAAGTGGTACTGTAACCAAAGCTAGCGCAGACATGTCGCTATCATGTCGTATTAACTATTTTCAGATATATTCCAATATTGGTGAAGATGTACGTGTGGGAGATGTTGAAGCTCCATTGCTAGCAATGATACCATACCAGCCAAAAAGCTGCAGTATTTTATCTGAGCATACTTTCAAGAAAGTGCATTATACAAAGCTGAAATCAAACTACATCCCACAAATTGATATTGCCATTTATGACGATGCTGGTGCGTTGATTCCTTTTCATAAAGATGCTGTGACAAGTATCACACTCCATTTCCGAATGAAGAGTTAATGCAAAAGTATGCTAATATATTTTTCCAATGTGAATAATATGGAAAGTGAAAATAAGGACTCGTTTCTAATCTACTTGCCCAGTAATGCTTCTATGAATAAATTTCCCAAAAATAAACCATCAGACTATCGAGTAGAATTAAATCGCCCACTGCATTTAGAAGGTGAATTGGAGGTTGGCGTTTCTAGTATTTGCTATGATAGCAATATTCAGAATGTGAATGATTTGGAAGAAATGATATTGACTCCTCGCACCCATGATGGAATAACGATGAATAATGCATTCCAGTTCCCATACAATTTAACATCAGATGGAAAGTGGAACTATGAATGGATTCAGATAAAATCAGATTCTTATGAACCATTTGGGAATGAGAAAATTATTAAGGCATTCAACAGTGGTAATACTTCCATCATGAAGAATAAAAATCAGAAAGCTTATGAGTTTACTATCTATCATTGGAGTGGGAGACAGTTCCTCCGCTTTCATTCTTTTACTAAAGGTCTTACGCTGAGGTTGGATAATGAATTCTATCAACATCTTGGTTTTGGTCATGGACTACATCTAACGTCAATTGCTACTGCAAATGTTAAAAAAGTTTATTCAAATCGAATCAACAAATTTCATTATAGATTTAAAATATTTGATGAAGATGTTGTAGAATGTGAAGAACGCATCATTTTGAAAAAGCGTGGTGTTCAACCTTTATTACTTATTGAGTTAGTAAAACGATGGAATGAGACTGTGGGTAAGAAGTATGGAGAGAAAATTATGGCGGACAAAAATAAGTTGGTCATTCAGAAATATAATGACAAACTTACAGTTTATTTCTCTCCAACCTTGCGTCATTTTATAAGACATTATACACCTATTATTGGAAGCGGTGTGGTGTATGCTTCTCATGAATATCACACTAAAGCTGATTCAGTTAATGATGAATGGTGGGTGGACATCTATGGTGATCGCATCAAGAAAATTTACCAGTCTTATGAAGAATCTAAAGTTGCTATCAATATAATGCCGCGTCTATATCATGCAGTTGAAAGCTTCATTCATGTAGTAAATCCTTATATACAACAGAAGTTGAAGCATGTGATGAAACGTAAATATGATGTAAAGACACACCACATTTCGTTTTCAATTGAAAATCAACGCGTTGTTCTGAAACTGGGTGATGACATTCAATGTCAATTGAGTAAAAATTTGAAAAAACTCTTTGGTTTTTCAATGCTACAAACTGTGTTTGCTGCTGCGCATACGATTGGTATAGAAACACCAATGACACTTGATAAACATGAACAGCACCTTTACATTCAAAGTGATTTGATTCTACCTATTTCTGTTGGTGAGAAAAAAGAATACATTTTACGTGATTTCATTCATGATAAAGACGCTTCATATGGAATAGTCGAGAAGATGTTTGAATCTATTTTCTATCATCCCGTCGTCAAACAAACTATACCCTCTATTGCTATCAAAATTACCAATGGTTTACAAGAGTGCATCCATGTGAAAGATACTAAATCCCTCGTTACCTTAGTGTTTCGGAAAACAAAGTGAAGTCATTGTGATATGTTTATTGAAATAAAAATATGTGTATGAAAAAATCTTTTCACAGATATAGGGGGAATGGGCTGACTGTAGGCATATATTCACAAGGAAGAAACGATCTCATGCGATACATAAAACAACCATGTATATCTACAAAAAGCAACATCAAAATACTGAGTTAAAGTTGATTATGTCAATACATCTCCTGAATGTGGTAGCGTGAGTTTTATTCTTTTGGGTGGAGGTATGTTTGTGTAAGGATGTCCATGTGGAAGAGATGTGTTATGTCCTATCCAACACCTCTTATCCTCCAATGCTGAAAGTGCTCGTTTCTTGAACGTGTACGTTTTCACAGTATGAACTTGAGATTTTAAGATTGTCATATTGACAAACGTTATAGTTTTATTTTTATAGGCCTTCTTATAGGACCGATGTTTCATTTTGTGAACAATGGATTTTGATATACCTTTAGCATGCTTAATACTATCTGCACATTCTTTTAATTTCATGGAATACATTTTAGGACGGAGGAGAATCATTTCATCTATTTCCTTTCCTGCTGTTTCATCCTTAAAACAACCAAGTTTGGCTTTATTCTGTATGGAATAGAGTGGATGAGTGGGATTGTAGTTAGATGTGTCGAAATATTTTTCTAATGACTTGCCTACTTCATTAAAAGTTAAATCTTTTTGAGTGGTAATTCCTAAAAAGAAACTATCTGTATCACCACCCAGCAAGCGAACCTCTTTTACGAGAGGGCATGGTTTTAATATTTTGTAAAAGAGTTGATACATTTCAAGCTTGGAATAATCTAAAACGGCTTGCCCAATATAGATGGGTTTGCACAACTCAACTTCTGATTTAATCATTTTAACACCTACAAGATCCTCATCGATGATGTCTCTATCAATGAAAAGAGGTGATGAGGTCAATTTGTGATATTTTTGTTCATCAACGACTAGTTTGTAATTCACACGCTTTCTAACATCCTCCATGGTCTTTTCGAAAAGACTGTTATTCTTATATTTATAAAAATCCTTTTCAAAATTATTTTGGGCGAGTGTACGTTTTTGACTGTTACTATCTATGTAGGGTTTGAGGAAGGCTTTCTGTCTAAATTTGATAATGCGGTGAACTGACTTTAGAAGCATGCCCATTTCTAAATAGAATTTTAATATGCAGAAGTGTACGAGATAATTTTTCTTATCATATTGGGTGAGTAAAAGTTTGCGGCATGGTTTGTACCTTGGCTGTCCACGCTCTGTTAAGTTATTATGAAATTGTGACATGAATGGTGAAAACATATCTTCAGTCACTTCACCAGATTCAGGTGCGAGTGGGAAATCAGCAGTTTTATTTTTAATGCTATTTGGATAAATCAAATCCACTTCAAAATAATATCCCCAATCACCTTCATCTGGAATCTTCAGTATGTTTGAAGGGTTGGAGTAATACTCAAGCTCATCTTGATTTAACCAACTAAACTCGGAATGAGGTAGTGGTTTAGACAGTGAACTGCCATATAAATTATTTTGGTCATAGTACTTTAGGTGGATATGATCATCACCTACTGTTTCAGATTTTATATGATGTTTATTTACAAATGTGAGACCACCGCGTATTCCGCGCTCAAATATATTATACATCTCCGGGTCTTGTAAGAGATGAATGGTCTCACCAGTCATTTTAAAGGCTGATTTAAAGGACATGGCTGGTAGACTGACAAAGTGGACAGGATCTAATTTGTCTTCTTCTAATGCCAGTCGTCGAAATTCCTGAAAGACATCAGCCAGCAAAATGACATCTAATTCTAAGTAAGCGATCATATAATCGCCAAACGTTTTACAATCAAATTTTAACCATGCCTCTTGAGCATGTTCATAGTCCTCTACTGGACAATCTCTACCCGTCAAATCGTTTTGGAATTTGTCAATGGAAGGAAGGGTTGTTTCATTTAGTTTAGACATTGAGCTAAAATACGCATAGGGAAAGACTCCTTTGCGAGTGATTATTTCATCCGTTAAGTGTGGATAGTGTTTCTTCAAAGTTTGACTATGGGGAAGAAACTTGAGATTTCGAACGAGAGAAGCTAGTGACGCTGACATGAATTGAAATGAATCTAAAAATTTTATTTCGAAGAAGACTGTCTTATTTTCTTTAGTTTTATCTACTGGTACTTTTGCTGTCATTGCCATGAATTTTTCTCTCGTTTGTGCTATAACATTGAACTGCCACGATTTCATCTGGCTCAACCCTCCTTTTATGAGCATATGACTGTCATAGCCCTTAAAGTTATGAAAAATGACGGGTAGTACACGACGTCTCAACCTAAGTGAAAAGTTACATTTGGAGCAGAGTGCGTTTCTAAATTTACCAGTGATGTGATCATGATCACGCACTTTCTTAATTTTATCATCATCAAACGTTTTATGACATTTAGGGCACGATGTGCAACTTTCAAATTTCTGTTTGTCTTCATCTGACATATGTAGTGACTTACGTTGCAATTGTGAATCATATGATTGTTGAAATTTAGCAGCTTTATCGAGAAATTCTAGAAATTTTGAAATACAATCTTCACCTTGCCATGTATGCATTTTGTTTTGTCTATTCCTAAAGTGATCATGCCATACTTCATAGCAGGATATGGCTGCTGGCTTGTGGATGATATCATCAATGTAGCATTCTATGTCTGCGTAAATGATACGCAGGGGACTTAATTTGTCACCATTATCCCTATGTGAAAATATTTTATCTTTGGGCATGCGTTCCATTTGTAATTTACCTCGCTTGCACCATTCATAGTGAGTTTCAAATTTATCTTTACTCCAAAAGGAGCGGATGCAGCGGTCGCATACAAAATGTTCACCTCTTTTAGAGTGCCCCAAGTGAGTGTACAAGCGAGAGATTTTGGGTATACCACAGTAGTGCCATTCCTCGCTATCATCTTGTTTTACTAATAAGAGGTTGACTACAAGTTCATAACAAGTTGAACGTGAATTATAGCGGGCACCCTTCAACCCCTTCTCCCACACGTGAACGACAATTTTAATCTTATTATGTTTTTCGAACGTTTCTACATCTTTGATTTTCATGTTGTCACTATCATAACCTTCAAAGTCTAGTTCATCCTCCCACTGTCTATAGCTATAGGTGCGATCTCGATGAGCGTTGATATCATTATAGTGAAGGATGGATAGGACTGCATATTTGAAACACTGTGATTTACAATCGACATTGATGACAGCTTTCTTGTTATACAACGTTTTTGGTAGTTTAAATGTGTCTCGAGCTGCATGACTTTCTAATAGGGAAATTTTGAACATGGCTGAGTCCACAACATCAAAAATGAGAGCGCTGTCGCGTTGATTGAATTTATTTACATTTGATTTTAAACATTGAATGTGAAAATTTAGCCAAGACTCGCAGTCTACAACTTCAGTTGCGGAAGAGGAAGGAACATGAAACTGTATTCTCTCCGTCACTTGACCCGTTTGAAAATCTATCTTAATATATTTTAGTTCAAGGTAGATGAGCGCCTTCATTCTAAAATTGTCTAAATTGTTGAAGAGCGCTTCGATAATGTTAGAGTTTTGAAGGAGCCACTCAGGAAAATCTACTATTTCAGTATTGGACTCCATGCAGTAGTCGCGTGCTAAATTATTGTGTGAAACATTAATGAGGGCGATGATAGAGGTACCGTTGGTGTAGTGATCATTTGCATGCGTGTGTTGAAGTCTGTGCGAAGATCGCTGAAAGTGACTATCAAAAGAAAGAGGGCACAAGTCGCAAGGAAAGGAGATGTCATCGTCAGAATCAACTTCACCTCCGGAGATTGACGCCGCTTTGCGTTGACATACACGTTGTCTGATGTGTCGAAGGAGACTGTGCTTCCTTGTAAACATATGTCCGCAGTCAGCACATTCCCACTCGTTGCCTTGTCGCGAGAGTCCTGAGCTGGAACTCACATCACCTGAAAGAGAAATCATTCTATCATCTCTGTTCAAGTCTCAGTGTATTGTTACAACCTACTTTGACTCAACAACTCTAAACTTTCCTCGAGAAGGGAGGGCGTTGGTGATGAAGTAGATGCCTGAAATTGAGGAAGATGCTATTAGCCACACGTTTGAGGGAGATGAGTGAAGAAATTTTCAACTTACCATTTCAACGAAATCGAGTTTAAGGTTGATACTTCAACAAGATAGAGACTTCACGAGAGAGCAGTTCACTTATACGCCAGAGAACACTTCACTTATATATCACAAAGACAGAGTGAAATGACACGAATGTTACTTTACATATATACCTTCGTATTCATCATTCATTGGCTGTTCATTCTGATTGGTTGCTTGTTTATACTTAAGAATTAGAAAACATTTCAAAGTTATGATTCACAGTCAACATGACAAGCCCTCCAACAACACCAAACACAAAATTCTCTTCTCCATCCTCAACACCAAAGGCGCTCGTTGCACCAAACGCCCCAACGAAGGGGAAGGTAGAGAAGGTGTACCGACTGGACAATAACAGAAAGTTGTCATTACCAGCGGACAACGAAGAGAGTATATGTGAGAAGGAGTGTCCCGACTTAACAGGCGTGAGGTGGAAGTATCTGCAGTACGATACTGATGATGTGATGGAGATCAACAGCACCAAATTCCTCCACCAATTATGGGAGTGGTACACCCCTAACTCCCAGCCACGAACTATGGCGGAGTGGGAGTATATTGACAAAGTGAGGCTCGGAGTGGAAGAACGATTAAAGCAACTGAACTGTTTTTGTTATCTATGTGAAGCCAGACTCTGGGACGATATTGACGATGAAGACCTTTTGAAATACATGCCATAATAAATTTTTATTTCGTATTATCTTTGCTTTCATACTGACTTACTTGGATGGGGCTTCAGTGGATGATTTAACCATGTATACTTTTTCATTTGAAAATAGTAGCACGCTTAGTCTAACTTGTAAATCTTAAAACATTTCATATGGACGATGATGGTAGATGAAATAGTGTCAAATAAATTAAGATAGCTTACACTTCTGATACAGGGATAGCAATCGACTGCGATCCATGTGTAAAGAGCTTGTTAGACTACGGATGGGCTTAAGTGGATGATTTAACCATGTATACTTTTTCATTTGGAAATAGTAGCACGCTTAGTCTAACTTGTAAATCTTAAAACATTTCATATGGACGATGATGGTAGATGAAATAGTGTCAAATAAAATTATGATAGCTTACATGATTCTGGGATAGCAATCGACTGCGATCCATGTGTAAAGAGCTTGTTAGACTACGGAAGAGAGAAGTGTGTTATGTTGCGTGTGGCGCGTGAGTGTCCTCCCATTTCATTCCATTCATCAATTCGTCTCATTGATAGAGACAGGTAGAACTCATGGTTCTCATAACGTATGCAATGGAAAGTTTTAGGCAACCTTCGACAGTTGGCTAAATGTCGCCCTGGCGCGAATGTATACTACGTTGAGACAGAGGCAATCACTTGCAAACATGACGCAGAGAGGTTAAACAAGATTGACCATTGCCGAATATCCCTTGCGGTATACATAGCTACGGGTTTCACCGCCGCCCTTCACAGGAACGCCCGTCGAAAGGAAGTATTACACCGAACTTCATTTGCAACGTTCAAGTTGACTGATAGCAGATTCAACTTAATGATAGTATTCGCCAGTCCAAAGACTGCCCAGGGCAAACCGCGTGGAGGTTCTATCAAATCTTGCCCCATGGTGGCCCTTAAGAGAGCCGGTGGTTCGTTCTCGGGAGTAACGTCATCTTACACCCTACCAATTCTGCTGAGAGAGTCTTTGACTCTCTCTTTGGTAGCACTGTCGACTTCCACACTAACTGGCACATGGCTAAAAAGTGGAATGTAGCGCCATTCCGTTGGATTGACAGCAGTTGCTGTCATCGGATTGCCAATCCGAGCAAGATTATTGTGGACTCTGTCTTGCTCCTCTGGCGTGACAAACTCCTCAAATAAATTTCGCGGCCTTAACTGCGGTCCGTGAGGAGAGCTGACTTGACTGTTCGGCGTCTGCATGATTGAAATGAAATGAAATGAGAGGCAGTGATTTATATACCCCTCTAACGCGACGCAACGTTCAAGTTGACTGATAGCAGATTCAACTTAATGATAGTATTCGCCAGTCCGAAGACTGCCCAGGGCAAACCGCGTGGAGGTTCTATCATGTCTTGCCCCTAGGTGGCCCTTAAGAGAGCCGATGGTTGGTTATCGGGAGTGAATTGATGGGGTGGTGAAGGCAGGGAAAAGATCTGCAATGAAAATGATATGTATTAGAATAGGATATACTATCTTATTTGCTTTTCACTTACCAAGTTAGCCATCCTTTGGCAGTCTCGCGCGCTTCCGAATAGAGAATTTGTGGAGATGGCCGCGCATTCTTAGGCTGGCATGTAGGCATTTTTTCGTCGGATGGCCGTTGTAACAAATTATTGACTCGTCTAAATTCTGGTTTACGTGTACTTCGCCGTCCAAATGATTATCCCGAATAGGGATGTGAAATTCAAACAAACGATCCTCATTCACACGATTCCACTCATCCCTCATGCGCTCCAACTTCTCATACGCCTGCCTCTCATCACCTCGCCGAGCCACAGTTTTCTCCAACTCAACATTCCTCGCTCTCAACACACTCATCTCCTTCATCATCTCCTCAAACTTCGCTTCTGCATCTCTCATTCTTCTCGCGTCTTACTCTTCAAATCAGTCACACTACGCCTCATTCTAATATCTCATCCGCTACCTCCTTCGACTTCAGTTCAACTCATCCAACTCCTCACAACAAACTCTCATACTTATTCACCAACAAATCATGCGCCATCTGCTGCGAGGTCTTCAACAACGATGTTTGACACCTCCGACGACGAAGAGCTCAACTTCCTCACACGCTTCCTCACACGCTCCCTACCTAAGTCCACATCATCCTCATCATCACTCTCAAGCACTCTCTTTCGCTCAATCTCAGCTTCCAACGACGCAACTGCTCTCGCCAACTCATCATTCTCAACAACATTCTCAACAACATTCTCAACCTTACCCTCTCGCTCGATCGCCAACATTCGCTTCCTCTCTTTAATAATCAACTGCGTGAATCGCACGTCATTCACCAAACCTCCACTACAGTCAGCATGCACTCTATAGAAACGCGCCTCATCCTCAACACCCTTCAGCACTATACACTTCACACACGCAACCCTATTCAAGATAATCATGTGGTCGGTGCCCGCCTTCTTCACATGCGCCTTGGCGTCCGCACTGCGATTTATTCGCCCACATGTACACATTTTAATGTGGAATTTACGGTTTTTATCGTTAGCTATGCCTGATTGTATCGTTAACTGTAAGATAATGAAATTTGTATAAGTTTGGAATCATGTAGTACAGTCATATTCCTAAAGCATTACACTTAGTCAGGAATGATAGATTTGAGTATAGTGAGTGGCACTCGATCCCGTCGACAGCCCGAAGGCCTTGTACTGATCACTAGGGAAGTGAGAGATGTTCCCCGATACCCGCTATTTACAGCTGAAGACATCATTGTCACTGCCCCGAAGTGGTAACAGCAACGCCGAGTCAAAGGTAGTGATCAGTAGCTGGGATCTAACCCCTGAAAGCTGCCTTAGACTTAGTTAAATTTCAAATCTGATAGCAGATTTGAACTCAGCATACTTGAAAACCTTAGACTACATGTTAAAACTTTGAAAAAACTGAAAATTAAGGATTTTTAAAAAATTCCGCATTTTACTAGTCATACTACTTTTAAAAAATTTTATCAGTAGTAAGGACACTATCAAACTCTATCACACAAACTTTGAAGTAAGAAGATAGCTTGCCTACTTCAAAAGATAGAGTCCTTTGAAACGCCCGATATCGGGAGCTCAGAGCGACGACCGTCGTTTACCTCGTCTTTCGATGAAGTGATCAGACTTACGTTGCCGGGGGTTTATATATGCTCGGAAGAAAACTTAAAATGGCTCTATCTCCGAAAGTATTCATCGTAGCGACATGCGGTTTGTTGCAAACGATTTGTCTCATCATTTTCTATCATATGACACCTGAACCATTCTCATGTGACCACGGGAAGTTGGTGGGTCAGCACATGGCCATGTAACATGCCACAAGTGAAAAAATTCCTAAGTGTGGGAGCTCCAGTGTGGTGAAAATTTTGAAAATTTTCCAAAGTGTGGAATGTCGACCTGGGACCGTCACCAAAACTTTTTTCATCACTTTTCACTGAGCCCCCCCTCGTTCAGAGAAATTTGATGAAAAATGTTTTGGTGACGGTCCCAGGTCGAAATTCCACACTTTGGAAAATTTTAAAAATTTTACCCATACAAAGCCACTCTGACACTTAGGAGTTTTTCAGGTGAGCTCCGACCTAAAATCTTGTAACAGCTCTAACTTTTGAACGAAGACAGATATGAACAAGCCGGTTCTTTCACTGAATTTGTCTCACTCTTAGCTTTCAAACGAGCTATTGCACGACAAAATCCGTCCACTAGAAGCCAAGATCGAAGCTAGCTGTCCAGAGGGGGGGAGGTCAGTGAAATTTGATGAAAAATGTTTTGGTGAAGGTCCCAGGTCGAAATTCCACACTTTGGAAAATTTTCAAAATTTTACCCATACAAAGCCACTCTGACACTTAGGACTTTTTCAGGTGAGCGAGCTCCGACCTAAAATCTTGTAACAGCTCTAACTTTTGAACGGCTGGTCCGATTGACTCGCGGCAAAAATGGCGTCGAGCAGTTTTTTCTCCTCTTTCAAGCGAGTAGCTGTAAGACAAAATCCGTTCACTAGAACCAAAGTTAGAAGATTGCTGTCGGGGGGGGGGGGGGTCAGTGAAATTTGATGAAAAATGTTTTGGTGACGGTCCCAGGTCGAAATTCCACACTTTGGAAAATTTTCAAAATTTTACCCATACAAAGCCACTCTGACACTTAGGATTTTTTCAGGTGAGCTACGACAGACCACCCTCCCAACCTGGCCGGCAAACCACACCAACCTGGCCGGCACACCACGCCAACCTAGACACCACATCACCGCGCGCTATACGACGGTCGGCCAGAGGGGGGGACGTTAGCGAACCTGACGGACGCACGTGGCCGGCACACCACGACACTCTGTCGTTCCAGAGGGGGGGACGTCAGACTCAAAGCACCACGGCGGCCGACCACGACACTCTGCCGTTCCAGAGGGGGGGGACGTCAGACTCAAAGCACCACGGCGGCCGACCACGACACTCTGCCGTTCCAGAGGGGGGGGACGTCAGCGACGGCGGCCATCTTGCGCGGTCCAGAAGTGGAGTTTTACTTACTACTGATAGTGTCACTCCACTAAGTGTTCCATGTACTAATAGAAAAATGATAACACTCTATTAGAACCGAAACATTCGGAGGCAGTGACGAGTTCCGCGAAGACTGAAGACCATGACGTCTGAAATATGGAAGAAGGTTCTCAAGATTATGTAATATCATTGTTTGAAATAGTCTATACATCATTACAATTTTAGAAATTGTTTCCTTAGCTCTTGCTTCATAATTTCATATTAATGTTTATAAGAAAATGATAATATCAATCACACGGCATAATTGGATGATCATACAACCCTGCAATTATAAAAAGGAAACATTTGTCTGCAGAGAGGCGATCAGGAGTGTTATAGGCCAGCATACTATCCCAAGCATGTGAAACGGATTTCATCAAAAATGTTGTTGGGTTGGCAATAAAATCTCACGAAAACAGACTGAAAAATTGATCGATCGAGCAATATCAAATATTACAATTATACATAGGAGGATATTATTACGTTCGAGTTTGAAGCTGATTAAGGACACGGTCGTTTGTAATGTAATCTACTCTGTATTATAGAGATAGGCTTAATCATTAACCGAAGATTTGAGAATTCATAAATAATTCAGCTCCTCCGTTTCATTTGTTCGATACAGAATATCTACTGAGAACACGGTAGGATGTCTGATGATAATTTGCGAAGCTCTTCGAAATCCTGTTGTATGTAAAGCAAAGGATTATATCAAGACCATGTAGGCCGTATCGTCAGGGCAAACTGTACACTGCTAAGTTCCGAAAATTCAATGCATATCAATATGGCTGTCAACGCAGTTGAGATAAAGCCACAGATGAAACAGGACAGTAATAGCAGAATATCTGCATGAATCAGAGTAGTAAGTAAAACTCCACCACTGGACCGCGCAAGATGGCCGCCGTCGAGGACGTCCCCCCCTGTCAGATGAGCCGGCCGTGGTCCGCCGCCATGTTGCTTCGAGTCTGACGTCCCCCCTCCTGTCAGACGAGTTGGTCGTGGTCCGCCACCGTGTTGCTTCGAGTCTGACGTCCCCCACCTCTGGCCCGACGACGTAGCGAGAGGTGGTTTGTGATGCGCTCTTTAGGTTGGCGTGGTGTGCCGGCCAGGTTGGGAGGGTAGAATGTCGGTGTCGGAGCTCACCTGAAAAAAATCCTAAGTGTCAGAGTGACTTTGTATGGACAAAATTTTGAAAATTTTCCAAAGTGTCGCATTTCGACCTGGGACCCTGACCAAAGTTTGTTTCATCAAATTTCACTGACCCCCCCCGACAGCGATCTTCTCATTTTGGTTCTGGTGGATGGATTTTGTCTTATAGATACTCGTTTGAAAGAGGAGAAAAAACTGCTCGGTGACATTTTTGTTGCGAGTCAATCGGACCCGCCGTTCCAAAGTTAGAACTGTTACAAGATTTCACGTCGGAGCTCACCTGAAAAAATCCTAAGTGTCAGAGTGACTTTGTATGGGTAAAATTTTGAAAATTTTCCAAAGTGTCGCATTTCGACCTGGGACCCTGACCAAAGTTTGTTTCATCAAATTTCTCCGAACGGTGGGGGGCTCAGTGAAAAGTGATGAAAAAAGTTTTGGCAAGGGTCCCAGATTGAAATTCGGAAGTTTTAAATTTTTCAAAATTTTCACCACACTGGAGCTCCCACACTTAGGAATTTTTTCACTTGTGGCATGTTACATGGCCATGTGCTGACGGACCAACTTTCCGTGGTCACATGAGAATGGTTCAGGTGTCATATGATAGAAAATGATGAGACAAATCGTTTGCAACAAACCGCATGTCGCTACGATGAATACTTTAGGAGATAGAGCCATTTTAAGTTTTCTTCCGAGCATATATAAACCCCCGGCAACGTAAGTCTGATCACTTCATCGAAAGACGAGGTAAGCGACGGTCGTCGCTCTGAGCTCCCGATATCGGGCGTTTCAAAGGACTCTATCTTTTGAAGTAGGCAAGCTATCTTCTTACTTCAAAGTTTGTGTGATAGAGTTTGATAGTATCCTTACTACTGATAAAATTTTTTAAAAGTAGTATGACTAGTAAAATGCGGATTTTTTAAAAATCCTTAATTTTCAGTTTTTTCAAAGTTTTAACATGTAGTCTAAGGTTTTCAAGTATGCTGAGTTCAAATCTGCTATCAGATTTGAAATTTAACTAAGTCTAAGGCAGCTTTCAGGGGTTAGATCCCAGCTACTGATCACTACCTTTGACTCGGCGTTGCTGTTACCACTTCGGGGCAGTGACAATGATGTCTTCAGCTGTAAATAGCGGGTATCGGGGAAGATCTCTCACTTCCCTAGTGATCAGTACAAGGCCTTCGGGCTGTCGACGAGATCGAGTGCCACTCACTACACTCAAATCTATCATTCCTCACTAAGTGTAATGCTTTAGGAATATGACTGTACTACATGATTCCAAACTTATACAAATTTCATTATCTTACTGTTAGCCATGGCAAACGATAAGAACCGAAAATTTCACATCAAGATGTGCACATGTGGGCGAATAAATCGCAGTGCGGACGCCAAGGCGCATGTAAAGAAGGCGGGCACTGACCATATGATTATCCTGAATAGGGTTGCGTGTGTGAAGTGTAGAGTGTTGAAGGGAGTTGAGGATGAGGCACAGTTTTACCGAGTGCATGCAGATTGTAGTGAAGGTTTGGTGAATGACCTGAGATTCACACAGTTGATTGTTGAAGAAAGGGAGCGAATGTTGGCGATAGAGCGAGACGGCAAGGTGGAGAATGTTGTTGAGAATGATGAGTTGGCGAAAGCAGTTGCTTCGTTGGAGGTTGAGATTGAGCGAAAGAGAGTGCTTGAGAGTGATGATGAGGATGATGTGGATTTAGATAGGGAGCGTGTGAGGAAGCGTGTGAGGAAGTTGAGCTCTTCTTCTTCGGAGGTGTCGAACATCGTTGTTGAAGACCCCCCGCAGAGCTCATCTTCCCCAAAAGTGAAGAGTGGTGGGATTCGTGTGTAGTCGGCGAGGTGGTTGAAGGATGAAGAGAAGAAGCATGTGTTGCAGCAGATGGCGCATGATTTGTTGATAAATAAGTATGAAAGTTTGAAGAAGGTGAAGGACGAAATCGTGAATGAGTTGGATGAGTTGAAAAAGAAGGAACTGAAGTCGAAGGAGATAGCGGATGAGAATATTCGAATGAGGAGTAGTGTGACTGATTTGAAGAGTAAGACGCGAGAGTTGGAAGAGAAGAATGATGAGTGTGAGAAGAGGGCGAGTGCTGCAGAGAGAAGAATGAGAGATGCAGAAGCGAAGTTTGAGGAGATGATGAAGGAGATGAGTGTGTTGAGAGCGAGGAATGTTGAGTTGGAGAGGAATGTGGCTCGGCGGGGTGATGAGAGACAGGCGTTTGAGAAGTTGGAGCGCATGAGGGATGAGTGGAATCGTTTGAATGAGGATAGGTTGTTTGAGTTTCACATCCCTATTCGGGATAATCATTTGGACGGCCAGGTAATAGTGAACAAAGACTTAAATGAGTCTATAATTTGTTATAACGGCCATCCACAGAAGAAATGTCTCCACGCCACACTCCGGATGCGTGGCCACTTAACCGCCTTTTCTGTTAGGAAGCGCGCGAGACTGCCAAAGGATGGCTAACTTGGTAAGTGAAAAGCAAATAAGATAGTATATCCTATTCTAATACATATCATGTTCATTGCAGATCTTTTCCCTGCCTTCACCACCCCATCACGTCACTCCCGAGAACGAAACAACGGCTCTCTTAAGGGCCACCTAGGGGCAAGACATGATAGAACCTCCACGCGGTTTGCCCTGGGCAGTCTTCAGACTGGAGAATACTATCATTAAGTTGAATCTGCTATCAGTCAACTTGAACGTTGCGTCGCGTTAGAGGGGTATATAAACCACTACCTCTCATTTCATTTCATTTCAATCATGCAGACGCCGAACAGTCAAGTCAGCTCTCCTCGCGGACCGCAGTTAAGACCGCGAAATTTATTTGATGAATTTCTTAGAATAGAGGAGCAAGACAGAGTCCACAACAATCTTGCTCGGATTGGCAATCCGATGACAGCAAGTGTTGCCAATCCAATGGATTGGCGCTACATTCCACCCTCCACTCACATGCCAATTAGCGTGGAAGTCGACACTGCTACCATGGAGAGAGTCAAAGAGTCTCTCAGCAGAATCGGTAGGCTGTAAGATGACTGATGACGACCCCCGAGAACGAACCACCGGCCCTGATAAGGGCCACCATGGGGCAAGATTTCATAGAACCTCCTCGCGGTTTGCCCTGGGTAGTCTTCAGACTGGCGAATACTATCATTAAGTTGAATCTGCTATCAGTCAACTTGAACGTTATGCAGTCGATTGCTATCCCTGAAGCATTCTGATTCGCTGTTGAGCAATTCATTGTTGAAAACCGTATATAAGCCAGAAGATTGTAGCGCTTCTCATTCAATTTTAAGTCACGATGGAAGCAACGTCTCCTACCAACACCATTTCCCGACTTCATCATCCTCGATGAGTGGGATGAAGAGGATGAGAAGAAGGGGAAGATCAAGAAGATCATTTGGACGGATGAGGTGTGGACTCCTAATACCACCCGCATCCGAAAGGTACCAGATGCACCAGCACGGCTTAGGCGGTACAGGGTTTATGACAACCTAACTGTCATACCTATTGACTTTTCAAATCAATAGTCAACTTGTCGCCGAGAACGAACCACCGGCCCTCATAAGGGCCACCGGGGCAAGACATGATAGAACCTCCACGCGGTTTGCCCTGGGCAGTCTTCGGACTGGCGAATACTATCATTAAGTTGAATCTGCTATCAGTCAACTTGAACGTTGCAAATGAAGTTCGGTGTAATACTTCCTTTCGACGGACGTTCCTGTAAAGGGCGGCGGTGAAACCCGTAGCTATGTATACCGCAAGGGACATTCGGCAATGGTCAATCTTGTTAAACCTCTCTGCGTCATGTTTGCAAGTGATTGCCTCTGTCTCAACGTAGTATGCATTCGCGCCAGGGCGACATTTAGCCAACTGTCGAAGGTTGCCTTATAAACGTTCCATTGCATACGTTATGAGAACCATGAGTTCTACCTGTCTCTATCAATGAGACGAATTGATGAATGGAATGAAATGGGAGGACACTCACGCGCCACACGCAACATAACACACTTCTCTCTTCCGTAGTCTAACAAGCTCTTTACACATGGATCGCAGTCGATTGCTATCCCAGAATCATGTAAGCTATCATAATTTTATTTGACACTATTTCATCTACCATCATCGCCCATATGAAATGTTATAAGATTTACAAGTTAAACTAAGTGTGCTACTATTTCCAAATGAAAAAGTATACATGGTTAAATCATCCACTGAAGCCCCATTCAAGTAAGTCAGTATGAAAGCAAAGATAATACGAAATAAAAATTTATTATGGCATGTATTTCAAAAGGTCTTCATCGTCAATATCATCCCAGAGTCTGGCTTCACATAGATAAAAAAAACCGTTCAGTTGCTTTAAAAAAAAAATCAATTAAAAAAATTTAAAAACATCATCATATTTAAAAAATAAAAAAAATGCTTTAAAGAATAAAATTCGTCTCTCCCTTCTCTCTCTTATATACTAACACAACTACCCCCCCCCCACCCCCACATTAAATATAAAAAAAATCGTTCTTCTCCCGGCATCCACACTTTTCAAATTACTCCCACTCCGCCATAGTTCGGGGCTGGAGGATAGGGGTGAAACCACTCCCCTAAGTGATGGAGGAATTTGTGCTGTTGATATTCAGTTGAAATCCAATGATTTAAATTCATTATCCAATCAAATTCCTTTCTATCACTGTTGGATTTGATACAAATAACACAACTCATTTTCAATCAATACATTATCTCCATTGACATACCACCATATGACTCCTTATATACTTCATATTGAAATCATGATTATCTACAGATATACGATACTCCCATCTATGAATCTACCGACTGTTGATCCATTCTGCTGTGATTCCATTATCAACATCTCCAATCTGTTGATTTTGATATATCTATTTAATAATCACAAATCTATCTCGTCCACATCACCATCTCATAATTTTCTCCCCACTTGATCTCTTTCTCTTCTCGAATTGATATCGATTGACTTGATTTCATGAAACTACAATTTCTCCCCCTCTATCTATATTCCGGGATATTCCACCTCTGATTCATCGTCCATTCCTGATTTCTGAATCATACTCTGATCTTATCTCACACTTTACATCCGAATATCAATACTCCTTGATGATCCCTCATAAATGAACACGTATCATTCTCATGATTAGAACGAGAATACATCTACTATATATATTAATATGATCTTCATCTATTATCATGATCTTCATCACAATTTCCTCGATATCTATCGATCATCACTTACATCATGAACTACCCATGATTCGAAATCCATACATGATCTTGAAAATCAGATGATCTTTTGATCCAGTAACATCATAAAGTCGCCTCTTGAAACCTATCGATATCTCTCCTTCTTCTCTCCTAAATCATTGACATAACTAGATACGTTTATTGGATCAATGATAATCAATATCCTATATCGCCATCTGATACTCACCTCTCCCACAGATCACTTCAACATGATGATCACAAATACACTACCTTGAACCTAGATTACCAAGATATCTTGATTTCCCCCCTCCTCCATTTATCATTAATATCCCATACATCCAGCTCTTATCATTCTTGAATCATTATACTCCACTGATTCACTTTCTTACATATCCCTTTTTATCTTTACGATCTCCATCGCCATTTTATCTTTTCGAATATCCGAACAATACTTATCTATCTTAATTCGTCTTCATCACATTAATTGATATACTTATATACCATCAAACGGAATTGATCTAGGCATCACCACGGGTTGAATATTAAAAATATTTGCATCTAACGTCTTGATTTGAGCTTTGATTGATTCCTCCTTTCCTATTTTCCTCCCCATCCCCCTATTCTAACCCTATTTTCATTTGATACTATCCGATTACAATTTTACACATTCCACTCTTGATGACATAAATACTTAATTAAATCAAATTATGCTCGCTCTTATCCACATATCTCATTATACCTATATATAGATTTATACATCTCTAATATACTTTGATTGATACTGATCTAACTTGCAGAAATGAAGATCAAATCTTCACTCTCTATCTCTAAAATCTATATTTGATATCCTATTCATTCCTTGAAATTGACTGTCTCCATCATTTCACTTACATATACGATTTGGGCGCGGACGATGGGCGGTCATTAAATCCATACACTAATCTATCGACCTTATATAGTGAGTCCTATTACTCTCTTATATTCCCCATCACCTCATATTTTTTTATCTCCAATCCATCTTAGATTCCTCCCTCTTATGATCATGTCGATCTCTTGATATACTTTTTTCATTTATTGAAATCCGCTATCTCTTAACTAAAAATATCTTACAATCATTACCAACCCATTCAATGATCTGTCCTACCTCCCATATTCAATTCTATCCAATAACATCATTCTTGATACATTGATATCACATGTTTTGATTTTATCCCACGATTCTCCCTTCACTATATTCATTGATAATCTCCTGTTTTTGACTATCTACAACCTTGACCAATTAACTTCATTTCCCTCAAATTCCTCAGACATCTATTCGATTCTTAATACAAGAATTCTGATCAAGTGCAAGAAGCACCTAACGCACCCCCCTCCCTCACACCACACAACACCGCACTCATCTAAATAATCTAGATCCCACATCCAAATCCCTCCTCACAACATGCTACCTGCTTCTCACTCTACTAATTTCATTTCATTGTTCTATCTCTATTTACTGATCAATCTCATATCCAAATCCATCATAACCATACTCACCATTGATCTATCTCTTGATGATCAATATATTTCATCTTAGATATTTTCCCTCTAAATATTATGAATTTCTCTACCGAATCGTACTACTAAAATTGTATGATTCTATCATATATCCAGAAATATTCTCTCCTCTATAACTCTCATCTCTAAATTTACATCTCTAAGATCCAAAACATCGTTGAGAACTTCAAATATGCTAAATCATTGATATTCCCATTGATGATCGAATCCCTCTAAAATACTTTTCTCTCTTACTTGATATATTAATCCTCGCTTGATATTATTCACGTTAAAACATCTTCCAGATCATCGACCCATTCAGATTATATAATTTGATCATAATCATTACCCTTCAGCTCATATTTCACTATTACCTTTATCATGCTTTCACCTCATGATAAATCACTACTAAATCTAACAACACAACTCTTTACTCTCTTCTCCTCCTATTATACCTAGAAACTACATCATGTTGATCGATACAACGATCACTACATTGTATACTCCTTAGTTAAATCATCATCTTCTCTATTCACCTCCTTCTACGATACTCGAATGATTCCATTCGAGTTAAACGATCAGTCTTAAGATACTAGATCATTTTTTCTATTCGACTTTTTCATATTACTTCTGATTTCTTCATCAAATTATTGATTTTCGATTTATTATCAATTCCGTCCCCAACAACAAATATCAAATCTCCAAACGCTTGATCATGAAAACAATCCTCCGCGAAAATCTTTTTTTTATAAATTTATTCCAGATATCCTAATAAAAATTCCTATCTCTACTCATTCACATCCGCCCAAAGCAAACGTCACATATAGCACCACACCAACCTCCCAGCCCCAGCTAGCTCACAAAATTACAGGATTTAATGCTAACCCTCAACATCTCAAACTCATAACATAATAAACATGATTATTCATGATCCATCCCATACTAGATAACAACTCCCGAACATTCTTTTTTTTGAATTACTCTCTGATAGATACTCTTTATTCTACATATTTCAAAAATTAATCCGATCTTATTCATTGATATCTGATCTTGATCCCTTATTCTATCTTATATACCAATCCCACAATCATTGAAATACTTTTACATTTCATTATATTTTTTAAAATTCACCCGAAATCTTTTTGATTCTCCATTAATCCCCTCCATCACATCATCAGTATCGTACTGGAGATACTTCCACCTCACGCCTGTTAAGCCGGGACACTCCTTCTCACATACACTCTCTTCGTCATCCGCTGGTAATGACAACTTTCTGATATTGTCGAGTCGGTATATTTTCTCCACCTTCCCCTTCGTTGGAGCGTTTGGTGCAACGAGCGCCTTTGGTGATGAGCCATGGAGAAGGAGGAAACTCAAATTTTGTGTTCGGTGTTGTCGGTCAGAGGGCCCTCTTGTCATGTATGACTGTGATTCATAACTTTTGAAATGTTTTTCTATTTATTAAGTATTAACAATGCAACATTCTGATTGAAACAGCCAAATGATGATGATTATGTAAAGTATATATTGTAAAGTGAAATTCGTGTCATTTACAATTGTCTTTGAGACGTGTATGCTTAAAATATGTTCTCTAGTGTATGTCTCTATTATTGTTGAAGATTCAACCTTAAAACATTTTATAATTTACTTGAAATGGTAAGTTGAAGATTTCCTATCTCATATCATCAAACGTGTTGGCTAATAGCTTCTTCTCAATTTCAGGAATTACTTCATCACATGCATCCCTTCTCGAGAAAGTTTTTTAGAGTTGTTGAGTTAAGGTAGGTTTTTTGTAACAATACACTGAGACTTAAACAGAGATGATAGAATGATTTTCTCTTTCAGGTGTTGTTGAGTTCCAGACTCAGGGACCTCTCGCGACAAGGCAACGAGTGGGAATGTGCTGAATGCGGACATATTTTTACCAAGGAATGCACTGTCTCCTTCGACACATCAAACAACGTGTGTGTAAAGCAAAGCGGCATCAATCTCCGGTGGGTGGAAGTTGATTATGACGATGACATCTCCTTTCCTTGCGATTTTGTGCCCCTCTTTCTTTTGATAGTCACTTTCAAGCGATATTCGCACAGAATTCATACACACGAATGCAATTGATCACTACACCAAAAGCTACTTCTACCATCTCCCTCATTATGTTTCACCATAATTAATTTAGTTACGCGACTTCTTGCATGGCAGTACCAATAATCGAAATAGTAGATTTTCCTGTGTGGCTCCTTCAAATTTCTAACTTATCGATGCGCTCTCTATCAATTAAGTCTATTTTAGAATGATGGCGATCATCTTCCTGGTAATAAATTATATTTTAAATAGATTTTCAACGGGTCTAGTGATCGGAAGAGAATACAGTTTCATGTTCCTTCCTCTTCCGCAACCGAAGATGTAGACCTGCGAGTATTGTCTAATTTTTCACATTCAATGTTTAAAATTAAAATGTAGATAAATTTTCAATGATACGAGACAGCGCTCTATTGGTTGATGGTGTGGACTCAGCCTTATTCCAAAATTTCCCTATTAGAAAGTCATGCAGCTCGAGGCACATTTAAACTACCAAAAACGTTGTATAATAAGAAAGCTGTCATCAATGTCGATTGTAAATCACAGTGTTTCAAATATGCAGTCCTATCATCCTTCACTATAATGATATCAACGTCTTCGAGGATCGCACCTATAGCTAGAGAAAGTGGGTGGATGGACTAGAATTTGAAGGTTTAATCCTTCTTATGATAGTGGAATTACAACATGAATCGTAGATGTAGAAACGTTTGAAATACATAATCAGTAAAAATTGTTAGTTCAAGTGTGGTGGAGAAGGGGTTTGAAGGGTTTGCCCGCTAATAATTTAACGTTCAACTTGTTATGAACGTGTAGTAAACATCTTATTAGTAAAACATGATGATAGCGAGGATGGCTCTTACTGCGGTTATACCCATAAGCTCATCGCTTTGTAACCCCTCAATTTTGGGCTAGGCACTCTAAAAAGAGGTGAAATTTTGTTGTTATGCGAAACAGCCTGCTATCCGCTCCTTTTGGTATGTAAAGATAAATTTGAACAACTCACTATGAATGGTGCAAGCGAGGTAAATTACAACAATCGGAACATCATGCCCAAAGATTTAAATATTTTCACATAGGTGGAGAATAATGGGTTTGACGAATTAAGTCCCCTGACGTGTCATTTAAGCAGAACATAGAATGGCTACATTGATGATATCATCCACAAGCCAAGCAGCCATATCTTGCTGATCGAAGGTATTGGCATGTGGGGGGGGGGACACCACTTTAGGAATAGACAAAACATAAATGCATACTTGGCAAGGTGAAGATTACATTTCAAAAATTTCTAGAATTTCTCGATAGAGGCTGCCATAATTTCAACAATCATATGATTTACCCAATTGAACAGCGTAAGTCGACATATATACAATATGTCAGATGAAGACAAACATAAAATTGTGGAAATGTTTGCACATCATACTGTCCTAAATGTCATCAGAATAAACGTTTTGATGACGATAGAAATTAAGAAAAGAATAAGTGCGGTGATCATGATCACATCACTGGTAAATTTAGAAACGCACTCTGCTCGCAAAATGTAACTTTTCAATTAGGTTGTGAGACGTCGTGTACTACCCGTCATTTTTCATATACTTTAAGGGCTATGACAGTTATTATGCTCATAAAAGGAGGGTTGTGAGCCAGATGAAAATCGTGGCACAGTTTAACGTAATAGCGCAAACGATGGAAGAAAAATTCATGGCAATGACAGCAAATCAGTACCAGTAGATAAAACTAAAGAAATTAAGACAGTCTTCTTCGAAAATTAAAAATTTTTAGATTCCATTCCAATTCATGTCAGCGTCACTAGCTTCTCTCGTTCGTATCTCAAGGGGGTTTTTTCCCCATAGTCAAACTTTGAAGAAGAAACACTATCCACACTTAACGGATGATATAATCACTCGCAAAGGAGTCTTTCCCTATGCGTATTTTAGCTCAATGTCTAAAACTAAATGAAACAACCCTTCCTTCCATCTGACAAATTCCAAAACGATTTTGGACGGGTTGTTGATAAGAGATTGTCCAGTAGAGGACTATGAACATGCTCAAGAGGCATGGTTTAAAATTTGATTGGTTAAAACGTTTGGCGATTATATGATCGCTTACTTAGGATTTAGATGTCCATTTTGCTGGCTGATGTATTTCAGGAATTTCGACGAGTGGCATTAGAAGAAGACAAATTAGATCCTGTCCACTTTGTCAGTCTACCAGCCATGTCCTTTAAATCAGCCTTTAAAATGGACTGGTGAGACCATTTATCTCTTTACAAAGACCCCGAGGATGGTATATTCTATTATTTGAGGCGCGGAATACGCAGGTGGTCTCACATTTGCATTTGTGAATAAAATCACATAAAATCTAAAACAGTTGGTTAATGATCATTGTATCCACGCTTAGAAAATACTATGACCAAAAAAATTTATATGGCAGTTCACTAGTTGGCTCTAAACACCTCTTACCTCTTTCCGAGTTTTGTTGGGGTTTAAATCAAGATGAGCTTGCGTATTACTCCAACCCTTCAAACATTCTCCCCCGCCACCCCACGAAAGATTCGCCATGTACATGGTATGAAGGTGATTGGGGATATTATTTTGAAGTGGATTTGATTTATCCAAATAGGCATTAAAAATAAAACTGCTGATTTCCCACTCGCTCATCTGAATCTGGTTTGGAAAGTGATGACGGCCTGAAGATATGTTTTCTCCATTCATGTCACAATTTCATAATAAATTAAGAGAGTGTGGACAGCCAAGATACAAACCATGCCGCAAACTTTTACTCACCCAAATGATTAAGAAAAATTATCTCGTGCACTTTCTGCATACTAAATATTTATTTAGAAATGGGCCCATGCTTCTAAAAGTCAGTTCACCTGCATTATCAAATTTAGACAGAAAGCCTTCCTTCAAAACCCATACTTTGGATAGATAGTAACAGTCCAAAACGTGCAACTCGCCAAAATAATTTTGAAAAGGATTTTTATAAATATAAGAATAACAGTCTTTTCGGAAAGACCATGGAGGATGTTAGAAAACGTATGAACTACAAACTAGTCGTTGATGAACAAAAATATCACAAATTGACATCATCACCTCTTTTCATTGATAAGAGACTATCATCGCATTGAGGATCTTGTAGGGTGTTATAATGATAAAATCAGAAGTTGACGTTGTGCAAACCTCATCGTTATATTGGGCAAGCCGGTTTTAGTTTATCCAAAAGCTTGAAATGTATCAACCTCTTCTACAAAATTGTTTAATAACCATTGCCATCACGTAATAAGAGGTTCGCTTGGTTGTCTGGGGGTTGGTTTGATACAGATAGTTTCTTTTTTAGGAATTACCACTCAAAAAAGATTTACATTTTAATGAAGTATGGGACAAGTCATTAGAAAAAAATATTTCGACACATCTATACTACAATCCCACCCTCATCCACTCTATTTCATACCAGGAATATAAAGCCGCATATACTTGGTGTTGTTTTTAAGGATCGTAAAACAGCAGGATTGTAGAAATAGATGAATTATGATATCTCCTTCCGTCACTAAAATGTATTCCATGAAATTAAAGAATGTGCAGATTAAGTATTAAGCATGTAGCTTAAGGTTTATCAATATCTTTGTTATCAAAATGAAACAATCGGTCCTATAAGAAGGCCTATAAAAAATAAAACTATAACGTTTGTCATTATGACGTGTCTTAAATTCTCAAGTTCATATTGTGGAAATACGTAACACGTTCAAGAAACGTCGCACCTTTCAGCCATTGGTGGATTAGAGGTGTTGGATAGGGACTTAACACTTCTCTTCCAACATGGACTCCATAAACAAAAATTTACCTCCACCCAAAAGAATTAAACTTCACGCTACACATTCAGGTGATGTATTGACATATATAAACTTTAACTCAGTATTTTGAGGTTGCTTTTGGGTAGTTATAAAGGGTTGTTTCTATGTATCGCATGTGATCGTTCTTCCTTGTGAATATATGACTACAGTCAGCATTCCCCCTAGATCTGTGAAAAGATTTTTTCTACTCATAT
>CAJQUW010001711.1:0-40000 GCA_907163375.1 Prostheceraeus crozeri
TATCATTTGTGTATTTTGTCGTGAAAAGCATCGATGTAATTCTTCATTTTGTAATATGTTATAGAACGCTTCCTTAGATGTGTAAATTTCCGTTTTAGGCTTCTATCATCATTTTTATGGATTGTGAGGGTGAACCTGTACAGGAGCTCAGTGCTATTGCTATGAACAATTGGACATATCAGATTGTTAGTGTCTATCATCAACATGCCAACTGCAATCCCAATGTTGATCAATGGGCGAGAAAACACATTCATTGACTTAATCTGAAATATTTGCAAGACTATGGCTTTTCTTGTACAGTGCTCTTCTTAATTGACTTTAAACGATGGTTAGCTGCTTTCCAATGTTATACGCAACTTTTGTAATAATCCAGGAAAGGAGAGGAAAAGTATTTCCAATCTAATCAATGATGATATTTTGCATCCCGCCTTGGGATAGTAGAGTGAATCAACATTATCATGAAGTCACGAAACGTTTTAAGGATTTGTGTGTTCCTATATTGTCTGTTCGTTGTAGTAGCTACGTTCATAACCAATGCTTCTTTCCTCCTTACCTCAACACTGCCAAAGTCCTGTATGGTTATCATTGCTCGCTGTATGATAGGTATCAGCTGTATCTATTTTATCTCTTTCAAACCATTGATTTATAATGCATGCTTGTTACCGTTATTCAATAAATGTTACTATGAGAAGAGTTGTTGTTTTCATGCAATGGATGGGTTGTTAAAGGGCGATCATGTCTTTCTTCTCAAACGACTGCGTAACATTACGTTTTCATAGGCAAAGTTTAAAAGGAGCTGTTCAAGATTATGTGATAAATTTTCATAAAGATGAGACCGACATCGAAGCAGTGGTCGATGATGCTAGCACTCTATTTCTAGAGTTTAATGAACTACATTCTCTGATACATACATAGGCGCGATTAGTTGCGAAAATTAAGTTTAGCTCATTTTGGAAAGGAAGAGGTGGAAAGTCCTCTTTTCCATTTTGCTTCTTATTCAATGGAAGTGGTAGATCACCCCGAAGAATTTTTTAAAAGACATATGATAAAAATTGCTGAACGTCTTAACGCATTTAACCATCATGGTAGCAGTCTAGTGATTGAAGCGATTTCAGATATTCACATCCAACTTTCCATAAAGAAAAATTGAAAATGCAGTGGTACTTGATTGTAGCACAACTGGTTTTCGAGCTATGTCTGCTCACTCTCGAAGTATATTCCTTCTGGACATGCGTCTATTATTTAGAAAAGGCTAGCAAATTCATATCTTCAAAAAGACTTGCTATAGACATCAGTAACGGTGAAACTATGTGTTGCGATGTATGTAAGCGAAAGGATGGAAATGAAAAGCGCATCTTCAAGAGATGTAAGCATGCATTTTGTCAACGCTGTTTCATACGTAATTGCATTCAACTTTGCCAATGTAACCACTGTGATATTGCTCATTTCGAGTGTCACTTATGTCGCAATAGTAGTACCTATGCAAAAGTGTAAAGATAGGATTAGCAAGACTAAACACGGAAAAAGGCGAAACGTAAAGTCAAAAGTATTTCTTCAGGCCATTCAAGCTCTCCGACGAATGAAAGTCAAATCAGCGATACAATGCTATAACGACATGCTAACGATAAATTCATTTGTGAAATTATTTCTCATGTGAGGAAGTTGAGGAACGAAAGAAATTAGCGCCAAAACAACGAAAGTTTACTTAAGCCGATATGCTACGAGAATATGCGTTTTCATCTTCCAATCCCTAAAGTCGCCCTTCAAAGAAAGAAGAAAACACTCTAACACAAAAGTGGCGGTTTTTCCTTTCAGCAATACCTTCCCAATGATAGCTCCTGCCCGTGGGCAACCTATTGGGAAATATCTTATATCTTTTGGCTCTAAGCGTCTAATTATGCAAAATGTTGAGTCTCAAAGTAATAAAATGGATTTCAGACCTTCAATGCGATAAAGTTCTGACTGTATCAGGTCCAATCTCATGCAGGTAAAACTGTTTTTCCATTCCCCCCCCCCCCCCTTCCACCACAACGCTGAATTTATCTGGATAAAAGAAGGGAGGTTTGTTTAAGGAACCTATCAATCGAGTGATTTGTGTGTTATGGTATTTAATTTTATCAACCGTCGCTGTTTCAGAGAAATTGCAAAGTCCGCAACTTTATTCGACATGAAGGAATTATTGCAGTGGGATAAACTTCAGTCTAATGATGTTGTTGTAATTGGATGATTTATTAAAAGAAAGTAAGAAATTCAAAAGATGTTACAGATATGTTCACCTCGCGCAGCTAACATCATAAAAGGTGCTTTATCATCTATATCACACAAAATTTGTTTCCTGATGGAAAAGAAGCTCGTACACGAAACCTGAATACACACTATTATGCTATTTTCAAGAATCCGCGAGATAAAAGTCAATTTGAAATTTTAGCGCGACAAGTTGCACCAAGAGGATCAAAAGCCTTAATTGAAATTTTTCAAGCAGCTACTGAAAAACCATACGGTTACTTATTCATTGACTTTACGCAAGAGTGTCCGGAAGAATTTAGATTTCGAAGTGATAGTCTGAAAACTCCCATGATTATCTACAAACTATGAGTTCTTATTCTCGCATGATTGTTATTCCTCAGGATGAATATGTACAATTGACTGCCATGCAGCAAGTAAAGCAACCTCTTGCAAATCAAATGTATAGGAAAGAAATAGATTATCAGCAAAATGTTCACATCAAAGATCCACATCGTGCTGTATTATTACAATCGGAAAACTGTTGAGCAATTGAAAAACTGAAGAATAAGATGCGTGACTCTGTATCGACTGCTACACAAACAAACAATAACGCTACAAAACGCTTAGCATCTCGCGCACATGCCATATCTCTTTTCAACAGTATTGAACCCCATCTCAATGTAAATGATAGAGGAGAAATCATTACAGATGAAAATAAAGTGATTGATGCTTCACGTTATGAAGACTTGATTCAGTATGCGACACGTAGAAAGCGCCGTCCAGGGCTATGTTCCACCTGGTTGGTCATAACTTTCTTAAACTATTGAAAAAGCATAATGTGCCAAAATTTGCTTTAAATAATGAGACATTGAAAGAACTTGATTCAACAGTGGCTACTACTCCAATGCTTCAGGCGATGAAAATGCCAACAAATTGGTTTAAGACGTCACCTGCTACATCCCCTCCCACACTCACTAAGCAAACAAGAGGAAGAACTCGACGTAGATCTACATCGCCACTAAAACTGGTAAAAGGAAAACGTAAAACAGCTCCTCCTAAAAATACATGTTCTCAGACTATTAATATGAAGCAGATGTGTTGCTTGCCATGTAATGAGCCGCCAGAGGTGAATGTCGTTGTCACTTGCACTTGCTGCGCCAGCTCTCATAATGAAACCCCTAAGCAATGTGAACACGATCGCAAAACCGCTAAAGCTAAATGCTGCAGTTGTTGTAAATGTAGAAAGGCAAGAAAGAAAAAAGATGAGAAGGAGGAAAAAGAGTCAGCCGTCATCGACTGAACGTTTGAAGTCAATCTATTATGATGTAAAACATCCGGCAGGATTTGCATCTATCAAGAAATTATCAAAAGCGAGTGGTCTTCCACAATCACAAGTGAAACGATGGTTAAAGGGTCAGGCTACCTATACACTCCACAAACAAGCGAAAAAGAAGTACCGCACCCGCCATTATATTGTTCATGACATCGATGAACAGTGGCAAGCAGATTTGTGCGATGTTGCCTCCATTTCAAAACATAACTCGGGCAATAATTTTATTTTAACCGTCATTGATATTTTCTCGCGTTATGCGTGGGCTCAACCTTTAAAAACTAAAGAAGGGAAAGGAGTAGCAAAAGCATTCCAAACAATTTTTCGAGAAGGTCGCATTCCAAAAAGAATTCAGAGTGATCAAGGAAAAGAGTTTGAAAATCAGCATGTGACAAGATTATTTGAGAGGCATGACATTGAGTTGTTTAGTGTAAAGAGCGCTTATAAAGCTGCACTCGTTGAACGTTTTAATCGCACATTAAAAAATCGCTTGTGGCGACATTTTACTGCCAACTTGACACAAAATTGGACAAAGGTTCTACAAGATACACTCCATGCCTACAATCACTCTATCCATCGTTCTATTGGACTCAGACCAGTAGATGTAAATGCTGACAATGTAGATAAAGTGCGCGAATCATTCCAACGTAAACGCACTCATGTGAAAAGTGATGTGAAAATTGGCGATAAAGTTCGTATCTCAAAAGTGAAAAGTGTTTTTGCTAAAGGGTACCTTCCGAATTGGACAGAGGAGGTATTTACAGTATCAAGGATTAATCAAAAAGACTCTCCAACCACCTACAAGTTGAAAGATTACGATAATGAAGAAATTGAGGGTAGCTTTTACCGCGATGAGATTGAGGTAGTCACTGAAAGTGAAACATATTTGGTAGAGAAAATCATTCGATGTAAAAAACGGCAAGGTGAAGAATGGTGTCTTGTTAAATGGACTGGTTATCCTTCAAGTATGAACTCTTGGATGCGTCGTGCCGACATCTTTCATCTAAGTGATCGACAGTGATTCATGCAAAGTTGTAACTAACAATGTTTAGGGTTTGAGCTATGAATCCAACTGCCTCATTTTATTCACGACCCTCCTATGTAAGTGGCGGAGGACAAATTTACATCGGTGCTCGCCGCCAACGTGGAGGTAGCATACTTGGTGCACTGAAATCTGTTGTAGCACCTCTCATATCCAATGTCGGTAGATCTTTAAAACGAAATGTTTTAAGTAATGCCGTTGGCTTTGCTGGTGATGTTGCTAGTGATCTTTCCAGAGGTAGAAGTTTTAAGAGCAGTTTGTTGAATCGTGGGAAGGAACGCGGTTTAAAAACATTGAAGCAGACCATTGCTGGTGTTACTCAAGGAAAGAAATCACCTAAACGAATGAATAAAGGAAGGAGGAAACATCGCGGAGCTGGTAAGGTGCGATCTTCAGTCAAAAGGCATTCACGCAAACGTCGCAGAGGCTCTAATCATTCATCAGGCGCTAAACGACGACGCTGCTATAACTTCTAATCATGGAGTGTAAAACTTCCGGTTTTTGTTTGTTCGATCAACAAGCCATACAGACAGATATTCTTAGTTCAAGTATTGTAGATTATCATCCTCGAACAGCTGAGAATGCTGGCCCCATTGAATTTGTTATTCCTGGTGGTAGTGATGACTACATAGATTTGAGTTATGCGATGCTTGATTTGAGGTTTAGAATTCAGCAAGCAGATGGAACTGCTATTGACGATGCACATAAAGTTGGACTGAACAATTTACCATTGACTACATTACTTCGTGATGTTTCTCTAACGATTGGAGAGCAGCAAGTGGAAGGTGGTCAAAGCGATTATCCTATAAATCATATTTCAATCATGTATCACAGTTTCATCCAGCAGCACAAAAAAGTCATATGGAAGCCATGGGATGGTACAGAGATGAAGCAGGAAAATTTGATGTTGAAACAAACAGTGGCTTTGTAAAGCGATCTGCTATGATTAAAGATAGTAGAGTATGTCAGCTATATGGTCCGCTGAATTTAGACTTCTTTAGACAGTCAAAGTTTTTACTGTGTAATACCAGCATGCGACTCAAGCTGACATTGAATAAGCCTGAATTTGCGCTGAATGCATTTGCTAAAGTTGACAATTTTAGAATTCATGTGGAAGATATTGCACTTTACATTCGTCGAGTAGTACCGAATCCAAGTGTCATTAGAGGGCATGCTGAAGGCCTTAACCGCCAAAATGCCATTTACCCCATTCAGCATACAAAGCTTCTCACCTTTACAATTCCGAAAGATCAAAAGAGTTTCATGAAAGATGGCCTCTTTCCATCGGAAGCACCGAAGCTCCTCATGGTGGCAATGGTTGAAAATGATGCATTTAATGGTAATATAAAGAAGAATCCTTTCAATTTTAAACACAATCAGTTAAGTGAAATTGCTTTACGTGTAAATGGTGTGAGTCATCCTGGTCCACCCTACAAACCAGATTTTGCTTCAGATCAATTTATGCGCAGTTATGTTGATTTTATGGATGTTTTTGGCTTTTACAATACGGATGACACCAACGGACTGACTATGAAAGAGTTTAAGAGTGGATATACTATTTATGCATTTGATTTGACTGCTGACAGCGATATTAATGCACCCTATCGTCAAGCGAACGTGCCTCATAATATTCGTTTGGATTTAACGTTCAAAAGAACACTACCTGAGACGATCAATGTATTAATTTATGCAGTCTTCGATTCAAATATTGAAATTACAAAGTATCGTGACGTGATTCTTCAGTATAATCGTTAATGAGTTGGTTGACTGCTGACGATATTAAGACTAAAGTGCAGCGTAATGCAGACGAAGCGACGTTGAAAGCTTTCGATAATGTCTATTCACTCGATACCTTACCACCTGCAGTAAATCACTATCCCATCTTTATTGTGCTAAACACTCATTCACAGAATTTAGGCGGTGAGCATTGGAAAGCGATCTTTATTGGAGAAGACCGACGTGGTGAACTATTTGACTCTCTTGCTCAACCTCCAAATATACCAACACAGCAGTGGTTGAGAAAACATACGCGTCAATATCAGCGAAATGAACGCATACTACAACATCCACTTTCATCAACGTGTGGTGCTTTTGTACTGTACTTCATCTTAAGACGTTTACATGTATCTCGATTTGTATCTGTTATTCAAAACTTTTCATGTAATCCATCCTCTAATGAAAAAATGATTTGTAAGTTCTATCATGATTTGAAATAAAAACATCATGTTGGAAAAATTGTTTTTTATTTTACAATCCGCTGGGTACGTACATACTCAATGAGATAGTCTAGGATCATATTTGCTTGTACATGAGATTTTAGTCCAGTAATGATCACTTTACTATTATGAAAGATTGCCACATGCACAGGTAACCAACAACTAATGAGAGCTGCAGGAAAAAGTTCGGGTTCATAACACAAACTGTAACTGCTGGTACGAATCTTCAAAAATGATAGACTGTCACTCAATTGAGTAGAGATCACCATATTGTCCACAGTCAGATTCGACATCACACACCTCTCCCTCTTCCATATCCGACGTAGTAGTCTTTGTAGCTCTAAGCGCATTGACTGCGCCGATGAATGAGAAAGGGCGCCGAGAATCTGTACAGTCCCATTTGGGAAGAGTTGAAGATTCCGTGAATTGTTCATCTTCACCACTAACATTTGAGGACGACCCGGGTAATACTTGCTGTTTGGAAGCTGTTGGTGTAATGTTGTGAGATCGATTTTGGTTGTAGAGTCTGAAGCGACGGAGAATGTTGACGATGGTGTAGCGATGGCGCTTCATGATGAAAGAATGAGTAAATTGAGCGATGTACCTTCCTTTTATACTTTTCCCAACTACCTTGATGAAATGTGAAGTTAGTATGAAGTTGGGAATGATAGAGTTGAATTCGCCGATTGTTGACGCGCAACCAGATGCGATTTCCAATACGTGAATGTCTTTTCATATAGAAGTATTTTAAATCCTTCATGATATGATGTAGAGATTGAAAATGGCGATAAGATAAAGCAAACTCTCTTCTCACATTTCCAGTTGAATCTTTGAAATAGACGTTTCGATCATGATCCGTTTCAATACGTTGTAGGGAATCTAATTTCCAACTCATGGTGCGTGATAGTCATGTCTGATTAAGATTTGCATAGTAGGGCGATGAACTCACGACGAATAAATGTCATGATGGAGCGATGTATGTATCTTCTATACTTCTCCCAATTGTATTTGCGAAATGAGAAACAGTTTGCGGAATGAGAATGGTAGATTTGAATTTCATTTCTGTAATGTTGAAGCCAAACTTGATCACCCAGGGAGATGAATCTTAATGTTTCAAAATATTCCAAATCCCTCATGATATCATTGAGGTTGACAAATTGTCGCCATGTTAATGTAATTCCTCTTGATGTATGACCATGAGAATTTTTGAAATGTACGTTTCCATCACGATCAACTCTGATATATTGTAGAGAGTCCAAAATCCAAGTCTTCATGATGTTATGCAAAGTTGCAGATTAGCAATATAAAAATGTCGTTTTATCATATTTTGCTTAGCAATGCGGCTACAAAGAGATTTACTAGTAATCGAGCCGCAGTCTTTTCTACTCCCATTGATCATGCACAACAGCTAAATGGGAATTGGGAAGTGGGTGTCACTCAACTTGTTTATAGCAACTGTGTCTATACTTTTGATCATGAGGTGATGACTATTAATATGAGACGTACAGCTGCTTACCAATGTGAAAAGGGCTGCCGAGTATACATTCCACAGTGGCCAAAGAAAGATCTCTTATCATGTAAAAAGTTTATATATGATTTCTTGAATAAAGCGTGTAAACATATTGCCCAATTTACTCCACACAATGATGATTATACTTATATACATCATGTAGTTGAGAAAGATTGGATTGTTGGTTTAAGTCCAAGTTTAAGAAATGATTTAGGTTACCTCGCTAGCGCCTTGACAAGCTATGATAATTTTAACGTTAATTACCACATAAGTGCTCATAAACAGTTAATATATCGAGAGGAAGCTTATTATGTAGATCTTATTCCAAAAAATGAGAAGACGTTGGTGAAGAAGATTGTGATTAAGCCAAGAAAGACAAACATGACTCCTGAAACATTATTGAAGAAATTTAATTATCTCCTTCGAGTTGATGGTAAACAAGTGGCAACATTGACTTATATTAAATCATCTAATCATATTGCAATAAGTAAATTAAATGATGATGATCTAGTATTAATTTGTTCAAAAGATTTTCATCAGTTCTTGCGACATCATTCTGCAGCTGTTCATGGAAAATTTAATATGCAACATTTACCATGTGAAAGGTCAAATCAATTTGATACAGAATGGAGCGTATCTTTATACAGAAAGTGTGTAGAGCCTTTCGGTGGTATCTTACATGAAACAAGAGTGCTGATGCCTCGCATCATTACTTCAGTTAAATTGGTTGTAGATTATTTAAATGAAGTGATTAATGACCAACATATTTCATTTTCTGAAAAAGAAGGTACTTTGTCTCTCACTATAAGTGGAAAAGGTATTGAACTAATTATGGATAAAACTCTAATGGACATTTTGGGTTTTGACCAAAATATCTTTAAAAGTGGTACTGTAACCAAAGCTAGCGCAGACATGTCGCTATCGCGTCGTATTAACTATTTTCAGATATATTCCAATATTGGTGAAGATGTACGTGTGGGAGATGTTGAAGCTCCATTGCTAGCAATGATACCATACCAGCCAAAGAGCTGCAGTATTTTATCTGAGCATACTTTCAAGAAAGTGCATTATACAAAGCTGAAATCAAACTACATCCCACAAATTGATATTGCCATTTATGACGATGCTGGTGCGTTGATTCCTTTTCATAAAGATGCTGTGACAAGTATCACACTCCATTTCCGAATGAAGAGTTAATGCAAACGTATGCTAATATATTTTTCCAATGTGAATAATATGGAAAGTGAAAATAAGGACTCGTTTCTAATCTACTTGCCCAGTAATGCTTCTATGAATAAATTTCCCAAAAATAAACCATCAGACTATCGAGTAGAATTAAATCGCCCACTGCATTTAGAAGGTGAATGGGAGGTTGGCGTTTCTAGTATTTGCTATGATAGCAATATTCAGAATGTGAATGATTTGGAAGAAATGATATTGACTCCTCGCACCCATGATGGAATAACGATGAATAATGCATTTCAGTTCCCATACAATTTAACATCAGATGGAAAGTGGAACTATGAATGGATTCAGATAAAATCAGATTCTTATGAGCCATTTGGGAATGAGAAAATTATTAAGGCATTCAACAGTGGTAATACTTCCATCATGAAGAATAAAAATCAGAAAGCTTATGAGTTTACTATCTATCATTGGAGTGGGAGACAGTTCCTCCGCTTTCATTCTTTTACTAAAGGTCTTACGCTGAGGTTGGATAGTGAATTCTATCCGCATCTCGGTTTTGGTCATGGACTACATCTAACGTCAATTGCTACTGCAAATGTTAGAAAAGTTTATTCAAATCGAATCAACAAATTTCATTATAGATTTAAAATATTTGATGAAGATGTTGTAGAATGCGAAGAACGCATCATTTTGAAAAAGCGTGGTGTTCAACCTTTATCACTTATTGAGTTAGTAAAACGATGGAATGAGACTGTGGGTAAGAAGTATGGAGAGAAAATTATGGCGGACAAAAATAAGTTGGTTATTCAGAAATATAATGACAAACTTACAGTTTATTTCTCTCCAACCTTGCGTCATTTTGTAAGACATTATACACCTATTATTGGAAGCGGTGTGGTATATGCTTCTCATGAATATCACACTAAAGCTGATTCAGTTAATGATGAATGGTGGGTGGACATCTATGGCGATCGCATCAAGAAAATTTACCAGTCTTATGAAGAATCTAAAGTTGCTATCAATATAATGCCGCGTCTATATCATACAGTTGAAAGCTTCATTCATGTAGTAAATCCTTATATACAACAGAAGTTGAAGCATGTGATGAAAAGTAAATATGATGTAAAGACACACCACATTTCGTTTTCAATTGAAAATCAACGCGTTGTTCTGAGACTGGGTGATGACATTCAATGTCAATTGAGTAAAAATTTGAAAAAACTCTTTGGTTTTTCAATGCTACAAACTGTGTTTGCTGCTGCGCATACGATTGGTATAGAAACACCAATGACACTTGATAAACATGAAACAGCACCTTTACATTCAAAGTGATTTGATTCTACCTATTTCTGTTGGTGAGAAAAAAGAATACATTTTACGTGATTTCATTCATGATAAAGACGCTTCATATGGAATAGTCGAGAAGATGTTTGAATCTATTTTCTATCATCCCGTCGTCAAACAAACTATACCCTCTATTGCTATCAAAATTACCAATGGTTTACAAGAGTGCATCCATGTGAAAGATACTAAATCCCTCATAACGTTAGTGTTTCGGAAAACAAAGTGAAGTCTTTATACAACATTTATTGAAATATGTACATGAATGTGAAGGAATAGACTTTATACAACATCCACTGAAAATATATACATGAGCGCACTTCAATAAACATTGTTATATACAAAAAGTCTTTTTACTTCGTGAAGGGTGGAAATATACAGGGATAGGAAAAATGTCTTTCAGTGGAAAAGTCATCACATGGGGAATGTACAGATGTGGACACATATTCACAAGGAAAAAACAATCTCATGCGATACATAAAACAACAATGTTTATCTACAGAAATCAACATCAAAATACTAAGTTAAGGATGATTATGCTAAGACGTCTCCTGAATGTGGTAGTGTGAGTTTAATTCTTTTGGGTGGTGGTATGTTTGTGTCAGGATGTCCATGTGGAAGAGATATGTTGTGTTCTAGCCAGCACCTCTTATCCTCCCATGCTGAAAGCGCCCGTTTCCTAAAAGTATGAGTTTTGATCTCATGCGACTTAGATTTTAAGATTGTCATATTGACAAACGTTATATTTTTATTTCTATAGGCTTTCCTGAAATTCTTATGTTTCATGTTAGAGACCAATGATCTTGATATGCCTTTAGCGCGCTTAATGCTATCATCACTATCCTTTAATTTCATAGAATACATTTTAGGGCGGAGGAGAATCATTTCAGCTATCTCCTTCCCTGCTGTCTCATCCTTAAAGCAGCCAAGTTTTGCCTTATTTTTGATGGAGTATAGTGGATGATTAGCAGGATAATTTGATGTATCAAAATATCTTTCTAAAGATTTTCCTACTTCATTAAAATTTAAATCTTTTTGAGTGGTAATACCTAAAAAGAAACTATCTGTGTCACCACCCAACAAACGAACCTCTTTTACGAGAGGACACGGTTTTAGTATTTTATAGAAGAGTTGATACATTTCAAGCTTGGAGTAATCTAGAACAGCTTGACCAATATAGATGGGTTTGCACAACTCAACTTCAGATTTTATCATTTTAATACCTACAAGATCCTCATCGATTATGTCTCTATCGATGAATAGAGGTGATGAGATCAATTTGTGATACTTTTGATCATCATTAACTAGTTTGTAGTTTACGCGCTTTCTAACATCCTCCATCGTCTTACCAAATAGACTGTTGTTCTTATATTTATAAAAATCTTTTTCAAAATTATTTTGGGCTAGTGCACGTTTCTGACTGTTACTATCTATGTAGGGTTTGAGGAAGGCTTTCTGTCTAAATTTAATAATGCGGTGAACTCTTTTTAAAATCATGCCCATTTCTAAATAAAATTTTAAGATGCTAAAGTGGACTAGATAGTTTTCCTTATCATATTGAGTGAGTAAAAGTTTGCGGCAAGGCTTATACTTGGGTTGTCCACATGATTCTAAATCTTTATGAAATTGTTTCATAAAGTCGGAAAACATATCTTTACTCACTTCACCTGATTCGGGTGCGAGTGGAAAATCTACGGTTTTATGTTTAATATTATTTGGATAGATTAGATCTATCTCAAAATAATATCCCCAATCACCTTCATCTGGAATTGCTAGTATGTTGGAAGGGTTGGAGAAATGTTGAATTTCACTATCATCTAACCAGCTAAACTCAGAGTGAGGTAGCGGTTTGGATAATGAACTACCATACAAATTATTTTGGTCATAATACTTCAGATGAGTCTGGTCATTACCTACTATTTTTGATTTTAACCTATGTTTATTTACAAATGTGAGACCACCGCGAATTCCTCGCTCAAATAAATTATACATCTCTGGATCTTGTAAGAGATGAATGGTCTCACCAGTCATTTTAAAAGCAGACTTAAATGACATGGCTGGCAGACTGACAAAGTGGACGGGATCTAACTTATCTTCTTCTAATGCCACTCGTCGAAACTCCTGAAATACATCAGCCAGCAAAAATACATCTAACTTAAGGTAGGCAATCATATATTCACCAAATGTATGGCAGTCAAATTTTATCCATGCATCTTGTGCATGATCATAATCTTCGGTCTTACATTCTGCGCCGCTCAAATCATTTTTAAATTTATCTATGGGCGGAAGAGAAGTCTCGCCGAGTTTACTAATTGCATCAAAATATGCATATGGAAAGACTCCTTTCCGTGTGATGACTTCATCGGTTAGATTTGGATATTGTTTCTTAAGATTTTGTGTTAGTGGAAGAGACTTTAGATTTTGCACGAGAGAGGCCAGTGATGCAGTCATAAATTGGTAGGAATCTAAAAATTTTATATCAAAATAGACCGTCTTATTTTCTTTAGTTTTATCGACAGGCACTTTTGCTGTCATGGCCATAAACTTCTCTCTCGTTTGTGCTATTACATCAAGCTTCCACTCTTTCATTTGACCTAAACCTCCTTTTATTATCATATGGCTGTCGTAGCCCTTGAAATTATGGAAAATGACGGGTAATGTACGCCGCTTCATCCTCAGCGAAAAATTACATTTTGAACAGAGTGCGTTTCTAAATTTACCAGTGATGTGGTCATGGTCGCGCACTTTCTTAATCTTATCATCGTCAAATGTTTTCCTACATTTGGGGCAAACGTTGCAACTATCAAATTTTGCTTGATCATCTGCTGTCATATGCAATGATCTGCGATAGAGTTCACCATCATACTTTTGTTGAAATTTTACAGCCTGTTCGAGGAATTGTAGGAATTGGTAAATACAATCCTCACCTTGCCAGACGTGCATTTTATTTTTTCTATTTTGGAAATGGTCATGCCATACTTCATAGCAGGAAATGGCTGCTGGTCGATGGATGTTATCATCGATATAACATTCGATGTCAGCATAGATGACACGAAGAGGACTTAGTTCATCGCCATTCTCTCTATATGAAAACTCCTTATCTTTGGGCATGCGTTCCATTTGCAGTTTACCTCGCTTACACCACTCATAATGAGTTTCAAATTTGTTTTTACTCCTAAAGTTCCGAATGCATCTGTCACAGTAATAAATCTCTGATGAGGTAGAATTTCTTAAGTGGTGGTATAAGCGAGAGATTTTGGGAATGCCGCAGTAGTGCCATTCCTCACTATCATCCTGTCTTACTAATAAAAGGTTGACAACATGATCATAACAACTCGAACGCGAGTTGTAGCGCACACCCTTCAATCCCTTTTCCCAAACATGGAGAACTATTTTAATGTTGTTCAATTTTTCAAATTTTTCTATATCTTTAATTTTCATATCGTCACTATTACAGTCATCGAAGTTTAATTCATTCTCCCACTGCCTATAGCTATATGTACGATTTCGATTCGCATTGATGTCATTATAGTGGAGAATGGAGAGGACAGCATATTTAAAACATTGCGATTCGCAATCGACATTGATGACTGCTGTTTTGTTTTTTAAATTTTTTGGAAGTTTAAAGGAGCCTCGACCACTATGATTTCCTAATAAACTGATTTTAAATAAGGCGGACTCAATGCCGTCAAAAATGAGACCGCTATCGCGCTCGTTAAATTTATCAATATTTAATTTTAATCCTTGGATGTGAAAATTTATCCAAGACTCATAGTCTACAACCTCGGTTGCAGGAGAGGAGGGTATGTGAAACTCCAACCTCTCTATTATTTGTCCAGTATGGTGGTCGATTTTTACATATTTTATTTTAAGATAGATGAGCGCCTTCATCCTAAAATTGTCTAAATTGTTGAAGAGCGCTTCTATCAATGATGAATTTTGATGAAACCATTCCTCAAAGTTAGCAATGGTTTCTGAGGAGTCCATCTGGTAGTTCCTCACTAAATTATTTATGGACACTTCAGTGAGTTGGATAGAGGAGGTACCGTTGGTGTAGCTATCGTTCGTGTGTGTATGTTGAAGTCTGTGCGAAGATAGTTCAAAACGTGTCTCGAAAGACTGAGCGCACAAGTCGCAAGAAAAGGAGACGACGTTAACAGAATCATCCCCACCTCCGGAGATTGATGCCGGCTTAGGTCGACAAACACCTCGCTTGATGTGTCGGGTGAGATCCCATTTCCTCGTGAAGATGTGCCCACAGTCAGCACATTCCCACTCGTTACCATGTCGCGACAGTTCTGAGCTGGAACTCACATCACCTGAAAGAGAAATCATTCTATCATCTCTGTTCAAGCCTCAGTGTATTGTTGCAACCTACCTTGACTCAATAACTCTAAACTTTCCTCGAGAAGGGAGGGCGTTGGTGATGAAGTTGATGCCTGAAATTGAGGAAGATGCTATGAACCACACGTTTGAGGGAGATGAGAGAGGAAATCTTCAACTTACCATTTCAATGAAATCAAGTTTAAGGTTGATGCTTCAATAAGATAGAGACTTCACTCAATTAATATGTCTCAAATTTGGAATTCACTTGTACACCTCAAATAATAGCAGAATTCGCTAGAGAATACTTCACTTATACGTCTCAAAGACAGAGTGAAATGACACGGATGTCACTTTGCTTATATCCTTTCATGCTCATCATTCATTGGCTGTTCATTCTGATTGGTTGCTTGTTGATACTTAAGAATTAGAAAAATGTTAAAGTTATCATTATTCAAAGTCAGCATTTCAAAGACAACATGACAAGTCCTCCAACAACACCAAATGCCGCATTGGAGTTCTCCTCTCCATGCACATCAGCAAAGGTGCTCGTTACACCAAATGCACCAAGAAAGGCGAAGGTGGAGAAGACATACAATCTCGACAATATACGAAAGTTATCGGAGGACGATGAAGAGGAGTTGCCCGACCTAACAGGCATACGGTGGAAATATTTACAATATGATGTCGAAGGGGTGATGGAGATGACCAGCAAGTCGCAGTTGCATCAAATATGGGAGTGGTACACCCCTAACTCCCAACCGCGAACCGTGGCGGAGTGGGCGTACATTGACAACGTGAGGGACGCTGCAGAAGAACGTTTAAAGCAGCTCAACTGTTTTTGTGATCTATGTGAAGTCAGACTCTGGGACGATATTGACGATGAAGACCTTTTAAAATACATGCCATAATAAATGTTTATTTCGTATTATCTTTGCTTTCATACTGACTTACTTGAATGGGGCTTTAGTGAATAATTTAACCATGTATACTTTTTCATTTGGAAATAGTAGCACGCTTAGTTTAACTTGCAAATCTTATAACATTTCATATGGGTGATAATGGTAGATGAAATAGTGTTAAATAAAATTAAGATAGCTTACATGATTCTGGGATAGCAATCGACTGCGATCCATGTGTAAAGAGCTTGTTAGACTATGGAAGAGAGAAGTGTGTTATGTTGCGTGTGGCGCGTGAGTGTCCTCCCTTTCATTCCATTCATCAATTCGTCTCATTGATAGAGACAGGTAGAACTCATGGCTCTCATAACGTATGCAATGGAAAGTTTTAGGCAACCTTCGACAGTTGGCTAAATGTCGCCCTGGCGCGAATGCATACTACGTTGAGACAGAGGCAATCACTTGCAAACATGACGCAGAGAGGTTTAACAAGATTGACCATTGCCGAATGTCCCTTGCGGTATACATAGCTACGGGTTTCACCGCCGCCCTTTACAGGAACGCCCGTCGAAAGGAAGTATTACACCGAACTTCATTTGCAACGTTCAAGTTGACTGATAGCAGATTCAACTTAATGATAGTATTCGCCAGTCCGAAGACTGCCCAGGGCAAACCGCGTGGAGGTTCTATCATGTCTTGCCCCTAGGTGGCCCTTAAGAGAGCCGATGGTTCATTCTCGGGATTAGGTTGACTATTGGCTTGAATAGTCAAGGGGTATGACGGTTAGATTGTCATAAACCCTATACCGCCGAGGTCGTACTGGTGCATCCGGCACCTTTCGGATGCGGGTGGTATTTGGAGTCCACACCTCATCCGTCCAAATGATCCTCTTGATCTTCCCCTTCTTCTCATCCTCATCCCACTCGTCGAGGATGACGAACTCGGGAATGGCGTTATCTTCATCAATGAAGACGGGAATGTTGTCGGCAGATGTGGCTTCCATCGTGACTTCAAATTGAATGAGAAGCGCTGCAATCTTCTGGCTTATATAGGGTTTTCAACAATGAATTGCTCAACAGCGAATCAGAATGCTTCAGGGATAGCAATCGACTGCGATCCATGTGTAAAGAGCTTGTTAGACTACGGAAGAGAGAAGTGTGTTATGTTGCGTGTGGCGCGTGAGTATCCTCCCTTTCATTCCATTCATCAATTCGTCTCATTGATAGAGACAGGTAGAACTCATGGCTCTCATAACGTATGCAATGGAAAGTTTTAGGCAACCTTCGACAGTTGGCTAAATGTCGCCCTGGCGCGAATGCATACTACGTTGAGACAGAGGCAATCACTTGCAAACATGACGCAGAGAGGTTTAACAAGATTGACCATTGCCGAATGTCCCTTGCGGTATACATAGCTACGGGTTTCACCGCCGCCCTTTACAGGAACGCCCGTCGAAAGGAAGTATTACACCGAACTTCATTTGCAACGTTCAAGTTGACTGATAGCAGATTCAACTTAATGATAGTATTCGCCAGTCCGAAGACTGCCCAGGGCAAACCGCGTGGAGGTTCTATCATGTCTTGCCCCTAGGTGGCCCTTAAGAGAGCCGATGGTTCATTCTCGGGATAATTCAAGGACTCAAGCTTGCCGCTTCGCCTCCGGCTCGTTCACGGAAGCAGGTGGTCGCTTCTCTTTGATATCTGTAAAGAAAGAAGTTGTTAGTTATTATCTTGAACTCTAAGTTACTTGTTTTAAACTTACAGATCTTCTCAGGACGTGGCTCGAACAGGAATCCTGTGATCGCCTCCTTGTGGTCGAATGTAAAGTGAAGGCATTCGATACCTTTTTTAGCCCTGCTATAACACATCTCGTCTCTGCCACGTTCACAGAGGAGCGGTCTTGCGGGCACACGTCCTTTCTTGTCAAGGGGAATGTGGAGGCGACTTGATCGTCGAGTACTGCTACTCATTACTTGCTGGTGCAGCTCCTGATTAGTCGCCACCACCTTCCCCAACTGCTTTCGCAGCCCTTCCACCTCCTCCCTCATCTTTCTTAACTCCTTCTCCTGACTCTCTCTCTCGATGAGGAGCTGCTCTTCTTTAGCCTTACTAGCGAGGTGCGAGAACCTCTCGCGATCGAGCTCTCCTTCTTTCTCAAAAAGACTAGCTTGAGTCTTCTTGAGCTCCTGAGTGACTCGCGAGAGGTTCTCGGAACTCGCTTTATAGAAGAAACAGTCCCTCTTCCACACCTCCAACTCATTCTTCAGCTTGTCATAGTTATCAACCAGTGGTGGGCGCATAATGAAGTTGCGACATTGAGCCGCAATCCCACCACTGGTTGATAACTTAGCCGGCTGCACCTCGCTATCGAGGTCAACGTCCCTCACCGCCTCTACCTCGCTATCGAGGTAGACACTCTCGACTAGGTCAACCTTCGTCGAGCCTTTATCCTCCTCCTCTTCCTCACTGTCGCTGCTACTTGTAGCCGACTCATCGCTAGAGGAGGAGGAGGAGGATTTACTCGACTTCGGAGAAGACTCAATCGGAGTGGGTGAGAGAGCCTTTGCTGGCATGCTAGAAGATGGAGCCTCTGCTGTCGTGATAGACTCGACAGCAGACTGAGTCTCTAGAATCGGGGTGGGCGAGAGAGCCTTTGCTGGTGCACAAGATGAGGGAGGCTTTGCTGACGTGATAGCCTCGATAGCACACTGAGTCTCCAGAGCTTTCAACTCTGAGCTGAAGAGACTTTGCTTCGCCTCCTCAGTCAGCTCTGGTTGACTGCAGCTGCTATGCTTGGCATGCCACTCCGGTAGCGTCTCGACAAGGCGAGATGCATTATGGCTGCTACAAAAGTATCGAATGCCCCTACCATTCGCTTATGTGCACAAGAATGCTTCTTAAAGGCATCGCTACGAAAAATCTTTGAACAGACGCAAAGCTTAAAAGCCGTCTTTGCATTGTTGTAGTTAACCATTTTCTGAAGTGAAAAGGGGAAAACAATGATTATAATTCCGTAAACGTTTGATAGCAAACGATTGATTCCTAGTTTATAAAAACGGAAAAGAATGATTTTACACTTAGTGAGGAATGATAGATTTGAGTGTAGTGAGTGGCACTAGATCCCGTCGACAGCCCGAAGGCCTTGTACTGATCACTAGGGAAGTGAGAGATCTTCCCCGATACCCGCTCTTTACAGCTGAAGACATCATTGTCACTGCCCCGAAGTGGTAACAGGAACGCCGAGTCAAAGGTAGTGATCAGTAGCTGGGATCCAACCCCTCAAAGCTGCCTTAGACTTAGTTACATTTCAAATCTGATAGCAGATTTGAACTCAGCATACTTGAAAACCTTAGTCTACATGTTAAAACTTTGAAAAAACTGAAAATTAAGAATTTTTAAAAAATTCCGCATTTTACTACTCATACTACTTTTAAAAAATTTTATCAGTAGTAAAGACACTATCAAACTCTATCACACAAACTTTGAAGTAAGAAGATAGCTTGCCTACTTCAAAAGATAGAGTCCTTTGCAACCCGATATCGGGAGCTCAGAGCGACGACCGTCGCTTACCTCGTCTTTCGATGAAGTGATCAGACTTGCGTTGTCGGGGGTTTATATATGCTCGGAAGAAAACTTAAAATGGCTCTATCTCCGAAAGTATTCATCGTAGCGACATGCGGTTTGTTGCAAACGATTCGTCTCATCCTTCTCTATCATATAACACCTGAACCATTCTCATATGACCACGGGAAGTTGGTCCGTCAGCACATGTCCATGTAACATGCCACAAGTGAAAAAATTCCTAGGTGTGGGAGCTCCAGTGTGGTGAAAATTTTGAAAAATTTAAAACTTCCGAATTTTGACCTGGGACCTTTACCAAAACATTTTCCATCAAATTTCGCTGACGTCCCCCCCCCTCTGGACAGCTTGCTTCGATCTTGGCTTCTAGTGGACGGATTTTGTCGAGTGAGGTGTCATTTGAAAGCTAAGAGTGAGACAAATTCACTGAAACAAACGGCTTGTTCCTATCTGTCTTCGTTTACATGTGAGACGCCATTTAAGATTTTAGGTCGGAGCTCACCTGAAAAAATCCTAAGTGTCAGAGTGACTTTGTATGGGAAAAATTAAAAATTTTCCAAAGTGTGGAATTTCGACCTGGGACCTTTACCAAAGTTTGTTTCATCAAATTTCGCTGACCCCCCCCTTTGTTCTAACTTTGGTTCTAGTGGACGGATTTTGTTCGTTCGACTTGCATTGGAAAGAGGATGAAACACTGCTCGACCGCATTTTTCGTTGCGAGTCAATCGGAGCAGCCGTTCAAAAGTTAGAGCGGTTACAAGATTTTAGGTCGGAGCTCACCTGAAAAAATCCTAAGTGTCAGAGTGACTTTGTATGGGAAAAATTAAAAATTTTCCAAAGTGTGGAATTTCGACCTGGGACCTTTACCAAAGTTTGTTTCATCAAATTTCGCTGACCCCCCCCCCCTTTGTTCTAACTTTGGTTCTAGTGGACGGATTTTGTTCGTTCGACTTGCATTGGAAAGAGGATGAAACACTGCTCGACCGCATTTTTCGTTGCGAGTCAATCGGAGCAGCCGTTCAAAAGTTAGAGCGGTTACAAGATTTTAGGTCGGAGCTCACTCTGACACTTAGGATTTTTTCAGGTGAGCTCCGACCTAAAATCTTGTAACCGCTCTAACTTTTGAACGGCTGCTCCGATTGACTCGCAACGAAAAATGCGGTCGAGCAGTGTTTCATCCTCTTTCCAATGCAAGTCGAACGAACAAAATCCGTCCACTAGAACCAAAGTTAGAACAAAGGGGGGGGGTCAGCGAAATTTGATGAAACAAACTTTGGTAAAGGTCCCAGGTCGAAATTCCACACTTTGGAAAATTTTTAATTTTTCCCATACAAAGTCACCCTGACACTTAGGATTTTTTCAGGTGAGCTCCGACCTAAAATCTTGTAACCGCTCTAACTTTTGAACGGCTGCTCCGATTGACTCGCAACGAAAAATGCGGTCGAGCAGTGTTTCATCCTCTTTCCAATGCAAGTCGAACGAACAAAATCCGTCCACTAGAACCAAAGTTAGAACAAAGGGGGGGGTCAGCGAAATTTGATGAAACAAACTTTGGTAAAGGTCCCAGGTCGAAATTCCACACTTTGGAAAATTTTTAATTTTTCCCATACAAAGTCACTCTGACACTTAGGATTTTTTCAGGTGAGCTCCGACCTAAAATCTTAAATGGCGTCTCACATGTAAACGAAGACAGATAGGAACAAGCCGTTTGTTTCAGTGAATTTGTCTCACTCTTAGCTTTCAAATGACACCTCACTCGACAAAATCCGTCCACTAGAAGCCAAGATCGAAGCAAGCTGTCCAGAGGGGGGGGGGACGTCAGCGAAAAATTTTTATCTCCGATTGCTTTCAAATTCACCATACAGATGCAGAATTTCACGCTGAATCCGAATCTGGCCTCCGTTTTCACATCCGAGGCCGCGTTTGGACACTACACACCAAAACATACCACAGTTTAACCAAGACAACCTAGACGGTCGCCCACGTCAACCTAGACGGTCGCCCAAGTCCACCAGGCGGTCGGACACAGACACCCAAGACTCACACACTGACGGTCCAGAGGGGGGGGGACGGCAGCGGAACCTCGCCGGCACATCACGACACTGGCGGACCAGAGGGGGGGGGACTCAGCGATGGCGGCCATCTTGCGCTATCTGGTGTTCGCCGTTTTCTTACTACTTATGATTGTTGCATCTTTACAAGTTAAGATTTCCACACCGCTGAATTTCTGCATCATCCCCTTTTTCTCTTTCGATCCGTAATTATTACTTGCTTTCTTTTGATGAAAACTTCTGTTTTCTGTCAATTGCTGATTGGTTTGTTTCTGTTGTGTTTTCAATGTCTTACTCTGTGCGACTTGCCTTTCTTTTACTGCACTGAATTTAATCAATCTGATGCTGTACACAATTCAATACAACAACATGTCGTCTTGCTACTAGCGACCTAAAACCCCCCACATGGTTTTGGGGGGTCGGTGTAAAATCCGATCACAGCCGATCACGCCGATCGGAGAAAAATTTCTCAAAGTGCTTTGAATCGCTAAATAATGCACATATATCATAAGCATTGCCTTGCTAATCCTACGTTGCGGGTCGGTGTAAAATCCGATCACAGCCGATCACGCCGATCGGAGAAAAATTTCTCAAAGCGCTTTGAATCGCTAAATAATGCACATATATCATAAGCATTGTCTTGCTAATCCTACGTTGCAACTAAAATTCATTGATGATAGCTTGTTTCCAAGAAAAATGACTATCAAGTTTCAATTAATTTGACCATCACTACTGCTATTCAACTGTTATTTTCGTAGTGTTCCCCTGCGATCGGCGGCGGTTTCAAGCATTCTCCACACTCGCAAGACCAAATACTACTCAGAGCTGTGGAGAAACCGCCGTCGATCTCAATATTTCTATAACCGATCGCTGACTTTATGACGAAAAGATAGGCAAATTTTGAGCGAATTTCACCATCACTACTGCTATTCAACTGTTACTTTCTTAGTGTTCCCCTGCGATCGGCGGCGGTTTCAAGCATTCTCCACACTCGCAAGACCAAATACTACTCAGAGCTGTGGAGAAACCGCCGTCGATCTCAATATTTCTATAACCGATCGCTGACTTTATGACGAAAAGATAGGCAAATTTTGAGCGAATTTCACCATCACTACTGCTATTCAACTGTTATTTTCGTAGTGTTCCCCTGCGATCGGCGGCGGTTTCAAGCATTCTCCACACTCGCAAGACCAAATACTACTCAGAGCTGTGGAGAAACCGCCGTCGATCTCAATATTTCTATAACCGATCGCTGACTTTATGACGAAAAGATAGGCAAATTTTGAGCGAATTTCACCATCACTACTGCTATTCAACTGTATGCAATCTATGGTAAATCATATGTGACATTTATGACTAATGCTCATCGCGAATCTATGTACTATGTGTCATAAAAGCATAGCTGTTTGACCTAGCAAGTTGTCTATTCTTTTTACTTTGATGGATGAGAAGCAACCACCAACAAATGTAACCCCGTAGCATTTTGACAATTTTTATCACGTTTTATATTTAATTGTAGCTGCGACATGGATCTGGAAGTAAGACTGAGGCAAGTTGTTAACATCTTCGACAACAAGTCGTCAATAGTCGCAAAGGAAGATGCCATTGTCGCTCCGAAAGATGGGGACGTCTTCGTGATTGTTGTTGGTGAAGGAGTGCACAAATCGCGACTTGGTAATTACGCGTTTTTCTTTATTTCAATTTTCTGTCACATTTTGTAATGCGAATTTGTGATGAGTAGATGATGTCTGTTGTAAGGACTGGAAATCTGTATGGACTGTGTGGACAATCAGCCTTGTGTCCTGGCTCCGCGTACGCGCGCGGTAACAGGTTCCCACTCATCTGTCAGGCCTCCATGGGAGTCGCTGTAACAACGCATTGATGTAGAAGGAAAGAAGATAACTCGACCTGCTATTATCATGTGTACTGAAAGATACATTTGTGGTACAGTGTGTCATTCTCTATCATGGTTCCGCCTGTTATATCGATACTGAAGCGATAAACTGCAATTTGATGAGCAAGTCAAAAAAGCAGCGTACTCACAGATACTAACTTTATCTAAGCACAGCAGGGTTGTAACCGCCTTCGGCCGGCCGCGCCGTTTTTTTTACAACGCCGGCCGGCCAGAAATTTTGACGACTGGAGGAAGATAAAGCCTTCAATTTGAGTCGAAATGGAACGAATGTCACAGCATCCAATGAGCAGCACAATGCTGTGATGTGGCAATGGTTTTGTTAATGTCGTCTGTAGGGCATCTGTGTTGTATTAGTGTAATTGAGTGTTGCTTGCATAAAACTCAAATTTCATTATAAAGGCATATACGCTATAAAGGCAGGTTTTGATGTCGCCCAAGGGGTGCCTCTACAGCGGCGTTCTACTATACTCGAAATCCATAGCCATGTCATGAGTCCTCCTCTGATTGCCGGGAACATGTATTCATTCGATTTGCAGCTGACCAGCTGTTATTGTAGCCCTGTGACTGAGTACTCACTAGCACTCGTACAACTGCAATACCTTGGTTCGAATCCCACCGCGGAATATCAGCCTATACATTTAGTAGCGGATGGCATTATCATTTACCAAACGGCGTCGTAATTATGAGTCACTTTAAGCCCTTGCAACATGACAGCTGGAGTGGGAGCATTTGGAGTACCAGAATTAGATAGAAACTGGATCGATTGGTTGATAATTTCTTCGCGTCTCAATGATGCTAATTATCGATGATATGTTGATTGGAATTTAATACTCAAGTAATCAGATCAAATCACTGGCCACAGTATCTCAAATGAGTTATATCGCTATTTCTTTATTATTGCCTATTTACATTTCTCAATTGTCCTTCTTGATTGCTTTCAGTCGCTGCCTACATCTTTTGCGGTCAGTCCGTATACCTGTTGGACGACAGTCGCGTTGGGAGAGTTGATCCTGATGAAAAGTCTATAAGGAACGACTTGGGAGTAAGTATATTCAGCATTTTTCATATTAATTTCGCACGTGGGATTGTAGTTCTTCGGATCTTTTCAATTTTGGGAAGATTTATTCCTCTAGAAGATCAAGTAATCATTACAGTTTCAAGCAGACAGACAAAATCTGCATCATTATTTGGAAAAGAGATGCAGGCCTACTTCTCCAGTACTTAGAAATGTAGCGGCATTCCTGGAACATCTAAAAGCTCCAAGCTCCACGAACACCGTGAAATGTCTGTGAATCTGTTTCCTCGGCCGATGCTTCGAATTCGAAGACGCAATTTCAGCTTCATTATCTGTTCTAATAGTTAATCTAAATTAAAAGTGTAGGTACATAAGCATCTGAAAAAGTTAGGAATTTTAGATTGATCGGATAAGCTTGTCATATGTCGATGAACGCATATGTACACGAAGTTTGACATTTGACATTTGACATGATGATGATCTACGGTTTTTTTCTTCTCATGAGCATGACACTCTCTTTAATATGTGAAGCAACTCATTCAACTCATCACATACATTCCGACCAATTTCATGCTTCAGAACTCTCCCTGTGAATGACTTTTCTGTTCTCAAGCCAGTAGGCGGATGAAAGAGAGTTGCACTAGCGAGAGTACCCTGGAACTTCAAATTTCATGCTAGTAGTAAGTAAAACTCCACTTCTGGACCGCGCAAGATGGCCGCCGTCGCTGACGTCCCCCCTCTGGAACGGCAGAGTGTCGAGGTCGGCCGCCGCGGTGCTTTGGTTCTGACGTCCCCCCCCTCTGGCCGACCGTCGTATAGCGCGCGGTGATGTGGTGTCTAGGTTGGCGTGGTGTGCCGGCCAGGTTGGGAGGGTGGACTGTCGTAGCTCACCTGAAAAAATCCTAAGTGTCAGAGTGGCTTTGTATGGGTAAAATTTTGAAAATTTTCCAAAGTGTGGAATTTCGACCTGGGACCGTCACCAAAACATTTTTCATCAAATTTCACTGACCCCCCCCCCCCCGACAGCAATCTTCTAACTTTGGTTCTAGTGAACGGATTTTGTCTTAAGGCTACTCGTTTGAAAGGGGAGAAAAAACTGCTCGACGACATTTTTTGTTGCGAGTCAATCGGACCAGCCGTTCAAAAGTTAGAGCGGTTACAAGATTTTAGGTCGGAGCTCGCTCACCTGAAAAAATCCTAAGTGTCAGAGTGGCTTTGTATGGGTAAAATTTTGAAAATTTTCCAAAGTGTGGAATTTCCACCTGGGACCACCACCAAAACATTTTTCATCAAATTTCACTGACCTCCCCCCCCCTCTGGACAGCTAGCTTCGATTTTGGCTTCTAGTGGACGGATTTTGTCGTGCCATAGCTCGTTTGAAAGCTAAGAGTGAGACAAATTATGTGAAAGAAACGGCTTGTTCATATCTGTCTTCGTTTAGATGTGAGACGCCATTTAAGATTTTGGGAGATTGACGAAAAACGACAGAGTTAGAATTTCCCAAGAAACAGCTCCAGCGGGAGAATGAAGGCTCGGATTGGTAAACGGAGACCAGATTTGGAATCAGCTTGATGTTATTGTCCAATGAGGATCATCATCCAATGAGAATCAAGCATTTCTATATAAATAGCGAGCCTTCCACAGTGAGAATCATTTCATCGTTGAATCGCACGAGTGACGGACGCACATTTTCTCTCTCTCTCTCTCTCTAGTTCCCTGTTCTATTATCCAACTAAAATGGTAAGTCGCTACTTTCCTCCCTCCCTTGAACGTAAACTTAATACAATCTTTTCCATTTTCAGGCATCTACTCCATCTGCTGCACTAGTAGGACAAAATGGTGGTCAAACGTTACAAGGTTCGCTACGATCAGATCATCTACAACTGAGGCCAGTGGAAGAAACAACCAAGGTACATAATCCTACACCGCTACAGCGTAAATTTAAACAAGTCTTGCGTTATGACGATCATGGCGTAGTACTCCAAACGGGAATGCTCCCTTCCACGGATGTCAAGATAATGCACAATCAGTATGGGGACTACATACTGATCCCCGTGAGTCCGTACATTCGCCACCAACTTGATATTATTGAGGAGTACGTGACATTAAATATGGACATTCCTACTCCTCTTGCTCAAGAGTGGAAGGCGAGAGATGACAAGGATACTCCCTATAGAAAGATTTGGGATGGTAATCAAATTTGCCTACCGGTATCATATTGGTGCACTTACTATAAGAAGGAGGGAGATCATTCAACACCCATCACATGCGACGAGCTCGGAGAAGTTACTTGGGATATCCTTTTCAAAGTGAATGGGCTATATTATGGTCGGCATAAGGATAATAAAATAGCCTCTCTCTCCATGCATATGGAATCCATCCTATATATTCCGAAACCACCCAACGTGGACGACATAATTGATCAAATCCTTAACAGCAGTGGTACGAAGCGCAAGTCGGAGAAGAATGCTGCATCAAAACGCAAATCAAAGAAGGAGAATTACTAGTCCTTTCCTAACTCTACCCTATGACAATTCGCTTATGTGCTTTGAGTGTCGTAGACGTGGTCTTATTAGATACATTTTACTTCTTCGTTGCCATCATATCATTTGTGTATTTTGTCGTGAAAAGCATCGATGTAATTCTTCATTTTGTAATATGTTATAGAACGCTTCCTTAGATGTGTAAATTTCCGTTTTAGGCTTCTATCATCATTTTTATGGATTGTGAGGGTGAACCTGTACAGGAGCTCAGTGCTATTGCTATGAACAATTGGACATATCAGATTGTCAGTGTCTATCATCAGCATGCCAACTGCAATCCCAATGTTGATCAATGAGCGAGAAAACACATTCATGGACTTAATCTGAAATATTTGCAAGACTACGGCTTTTCTTGTGAGAGTGCTCTTCTTATTGACTTTAAACGATGGTTAGCTGCTTTCAATGTTATACGCATCTTTTGTAATAATCCTGGTAAGGAGAGGAAAGTATTTCCCAATCTAATCATTGATGATATTTTGCTCCCACCTTGGGATAGTAGAGTGAATCAACATTATCATGAAGTCACGAAACGTTTTAAGGATTTGTCTGTTCCTATTTTGTCTGTTCGTTGTAGTAGCTACGTTCATAACCAATGCTTCTTTCCTCCTTACCTCAGCACTGCCAAAGTCCTGTATGGTTATCATTGCTCGCTGTATGATAGTTACCAGCTGCATCTATTTTATCTCTTTCAAACCATTGATTTATAATGCATGCTTGTTACCGTTATTCAATAAATGTTACTATGAGAAGAGTTGTTGTTTTCATGCAATGGATGGGTTAGATAAAGGGCAATCATGTCTTTCTCAAACGACTGCGGAACATTACATTTTCATAGGCAAAGTTTAAAAGGAGCTGTTCAAGATTATGTGATAAATTTTCATAAAGATGAGACCGACATCGAAGCAGTGGTCGATGATGCTAGCACTCTATTTCTAGAGTTAATGAATACATTCTCTGATAGCATTGTCATGGCGCGATTAGTTGCGAAAATTAAGTTTAGCCATTTTGGAAAGGAAGAGGTGGAAAGTCGCTCTTTCCATTTTGCTTCTTATTCAATGGAAGTGGTAGATCACCCCGAAGAATTTTTTAAAAGACATATGATAAAAATTGCTGAACGTCTTAACGCATTTAACCATCATGGTAGCAGTCTAGTGATTGAAGCGATTTCAGATATTCACATTCAAATTTCCATAAAGAAAAATTGAAAATGCAGTGGTACTTGATTGTAGCACAACTGGTTTTCGAGCTATGTCTGCTCACTCTCGAAGTATATTCCTTCTGTACATGTGTCTATTATTTAGAAAAGGCTAGCAAATTCATATCTTCAAGAAGACTTGCTATAGACATCAGTAACGGTGAAACTATGTGTTGTGATGTATGTAAGCGAAAGGATGGAAATGAAAAGCGCATCTTCAAGAGATGTAAGCATGCTTTTTGTCAACGCTGTTTCATACGTAATTGCATTCAACTTTGCAAATGTAACCACTGTGACATTGCTCATTTCGGGTGTCACTTATGTCGCAATAGTTAGTACCTATGCAAATGTGGTAAAGATAGGTTTTAGCAAAGACTAACACGGAAAATGGCGAAACGTAAAAGTCAAAAGTCTTCAAAGTTTTCTTCAGCCATTCAAGCTCTCCGACGAATGAAAGCAAATCAGCGATACAATGCTATACGACATGCCAACGATAAATTCATTCGTGAAATTATTTCTCATGTGAGGAAGTTGAGGACGAAGAAATTAGCGCCAAAACAACGAAAGTTACTTAAGCGATATGCTACGAAATTGCGTTTCATCTCCAATCCTAAAGTCACCCTTCAAAGAAAGAGGAAAACTCTAACACAAAAGGGCGGTTTCCTTTCAGCAATACTTCCAATGATAGCTCCTGCCGTGGGCAACCTATTGGGAAATATCTTTGGCTCTAAGCGTTAATTATGCAAATGTTGAGTCTCAAAGTAATAAAATGGATTTCAGACTTCAATGTGATAAAGTTCTGACTGTATCAGGTCCATCTCATGCAGGTAAAACTGTTTTCACGCTGAATTTATTGGATAAAAGAAGGGAGTTGTTTAAGGAACCTATCAATCGAGTGATTTGGTGTTATGGTATTTATCAACCGTCGCTGTTTCAGGAATTGCAAAGTCGCAACTTTATTCGATATGAAGGAATTATTCCAGTGGATAAACTTCAGTCTAATGATGTTGTTGTATTGGATGATTTATTAAAAGAAAGTAAGAATTCAAAAGATGTTACAGATATGTTCACTCGCGCAGCACATCATAAAAGGTGCTTTATCATCTATATTACACAAAATTTGTTTCCTGATGGAAAAGAAGCTCGTACACGAAACCTGAATACACACTATTATGCTATTTTCAAGAATCCGCGAGATAAAAGTCAATTTGAAATTTTAGCGCGACAAGTTGCACCCAGAGGATTAAAAGCCTTAATTGAAATTTTTGAAGCAGCTACTGAAAAACCATACGGTTACTTATTCATTGACTTTACGCAAGAGTGTCCGGAAGAATTTAGATTTCGAAGTGATATTTTGAAAACTCCCATGATTATCTACAAACTATGAGTTCTTATTCTCGCATGATTGTTATTCCTCAGGATGAATATGTACAATTGACTGCCATGCAGCAAGTAAAGCAACCTCTTGCAAATCAAATGTATAGGAAAGAAATAGATTATCAGCAAAATGTTCACATCAAAGATTCACATCGTGCTGTATTATTACAATCGGAAACTGTTGAGCAATTGAAAAACTTGAAGAATAAGATGCGTGACTCTGTATCGACTGCTACACCTTGAGCATCTCGCGCACATGCCATATCTCTTTTCAATAGTATTGAACCCCATCTCAATGTAAATGATAGAGGAGAAATCATTACAGATGAAAATAAAGTGATTGACGCTTCACGTTATGAAGACTTGATTCAGTATGCGACACGTAGAAAGCGCCGTCAGGACTATGTTCCACCTGGTTGGACATACTTTCTTAAACTATTGAAAAAGCATAATGTACCAAAATTTGCTTTGAATAATGGGACATTGAAAGAACTTGATTCAACAGTGGCTACTGCTCCAATGCTTCAGACGATGAAAATGCCAACAAATTGGTTTAAGACGTCACCTGCTACATCCCCTCCCACACTCACTAAGCAAACAAGAGGAAGAACTCGACGTAGATCTACATCGCCACTAAAACTAGTAAAAGGAAAACGTAAAAAAGCTCCTCCCAAGAAATACATGTTCTCAGACTATTAATATGAAGCAGATGTGTTGCTTGCCATGTAATGAGCCGCCAGAGGTGAATGTAGTTGTCACTTGCACTTGCTGCGCCAGCTCTCACAATGAAACCCCTAAGCAATGTGAACACGATCGCAAAACTGCTAAAGCTAAATGCTGCAGTTGTTGTAAATGTAGAAAGGCAAGAAAACAAAAAGATGAGAAGGAGGAAAAAGAGTCAGTCGTCATCGACTGAACGTTTGAAGTCAATCTATTATGATGTAAAACATCCGGCAGGATTTGCATCTATCAAGAAATTATCAAAAGCGAGTGGTCTTCCACAATCACAAGTGAAACGATGGTTAAAGGGTCAGGCTACCTATACACTCCACAAACAAGCGAAAAAGAAGTACCGCACCCGCCATTATATTGTTCATGACATCGATGAACAGTGGCAAGCAGATTTGTGTGATGTTGCCTCCATTTCAAAACATAACTCGGGCAATAACTTTATTTTAACCGTCATTGATATTTTCTCGCGTTATGCGTGGGCTCAACCTTTAAAAACTAAAGAAGGGGAAGGAGTAGCAAAAGCATTCCAAACAATTTTTCGAGAAGGTGGCATTCCAAAAATAATTCAGAGTGATCAAGGAAAAGAGTTTGAAAATCAGCATCTGAGAAGATTATTTGAGAGGCATGACATTGAGTTGTTTAGTGTAAAGAGCGCTTATAAAGCTGCACTCGTTGAACGTTTTAATAGCACATTAAAAAATCGCTTGTGGCGACATTTTACTGCCAACTTGACACAAAATTGGACAAAGGTTCTACAAGATACACTCCATGCCTACAATCACTCTATCCATCGTTCTATTGGACTCAGACCAGTAGATGTAAATGCTGACAATGTAGATAAAGTGCGCGAATCATTCCAACGTAAACGCACTCATGTGAAAAGTGATGTGAAAATTGGCGATAAAGTTCGTATCTCAAAAGTGAAAAGTGTTTTTGCTAAAGGGTACCTTCCGAATTGGACAGAGGAGGTATTTACAGTATCAAGGATTAATCAAAAAGACTCTCCGACCACCTACAAGTTGAAAGATTACGATAATGAAGAAATTGAGGGTAGCTTTTACCGCGATGAGATTGAGGTAGTCACTGAAAGTGAAACATATTTGGTAGAAAAAATCATTCGATGTAAAAAAACGGCAAGGTGAAGAATGGTGTCTTGTTAAATGGACTGGTTATCCTTCAAGTATGAACTCTTGGATGCGTCGTGCCGACATCTTTCATCTAAGTGATCGACAGTGATTCATGCAAAGTTGTAACTAACAATGTTTAGGGTTTGAGCTATGAATCCAACTGCCTCATTTTATTCACGACCCTCCTATGTAAGTGGTGGAGGACAAATTTACATCGGCGCTCGCCGCCAACGTGGAGGTAGCATACTTGTGCACTGAAATCTGTTGTAGCACCTCTCATATCCAATGTCGGTAGATCTTTAAAACGAAATGTTTTAAGTAATGCCGTTGGCTTTGCTGGTGATGTTGCTAGTGATCTTTCCAGAGGTAGAAGTTTTAAGAGCAGTTTGTTGAATCGTGGGAAGGAACGCGGTTTTAAAACATTGAAGCAGACCTTTGCTGGTGTTACTCAAGGAAAGAAATCACCTAAACGAATGAATAAAGGAAGGAGGAAACATCGCGGAGCTGGTAAGGTGCGATCTTCAGTAAAAAGGCATTCACGCAAACGTCGTAGAGGCTCTAATCATTCATCAGGCGCTAAACGACGACGCTGCTATAACTTCTAATCATGGAGTGTAAAACGTCCGGTTTTTGTTTGTTCGATCAACAAGCCATACAGACAGATATTCTTAGTTCAAGTATTGTAGATTATCATCCTCGAACAGCTGAGAATGCTGGCCCCATTGAATTTGTTATTCCTGGTGGTAGTGATGACTACATAGATTTGAGTTATGCGATGCTTGATTTGAGGTTTAGAATTCAGCAAGCAGATGGAACTGCTATTGACGATACACATAAAGTTGGACTGAACAATTTACCATTGACTACATTACTTCGCGATGTTTCTCTAACGATTGGAGAGCAGCAGGTGAAGGTGGTCAAAGCGATTATCCCTATAAATCATATTTCAATCATGTATCACAGTTTCATCCAGCAGCACAAAAAAGTCATATGGAAGCCATGGGATGGTACAGAGATGAAGCAGGAAAATTTGATGTTGAAACAAACAGTGGCTTTGTAAAGCGATCTGCTATGATTAAAGATAGTAAAAGTATGTCAGCTATATGGTCCGCTGAATTTAGACTTCTTTAGACAGTCAAAGTTTTTACTCTGTAATACCAGCATGCGACTCAAGCTGACATTGAATAAGCCTGAATTTGCGCTGAATGCATTTGGTAAAGTTGACAATTTTAGAATTCATGTGGAAGATATTGCACTTTACATTCGTCGAGTAGTACCGAATCCAAGTGTCATTAGAGGGCATGCTGAAGGCCTTAACCGCCAAAATGCCATTTACCCCGTTCAGCATACAAAGCTTCTCACCTTTACAATTCCGAAAGATCAAAAGAGTTTCATGAAAGATGGCCTCTTTCCATCGGAAGCACCGAAGCTCCTCATGGTGGCAATGGTTGAAAATGATGCATTTAATGGTAATATAAAGAAGAATCCTTTCAATTTTAAACACAATCAGTTAAGTGAAATTGCTTTACGTGTAAATGGTGTGAGTCATCCTGGTCCACCCTACAAACCAGATTTTGCTTCGGATCAATTTATGCGCAATTACGTTGATTTTATGGATGTCTTTGGCTTTTACAATACGGATGACACCAACGGACTCACTATGAAAGAGTTTAAGAGTGGATATACTATTTATGCATTTGATTTGACTGCTGACAGCGATATTAGTGCCCCCTATCGTCAAGCGAACGTGCCTCATAATATTAAATGGATTTGACGTTCAAAAGAACACTACCTGAGACGATCAATGTATTAATTTATGCAGTCTTCGATTCAAATATTGAAATTACAAAGTATCGTGACGTCATTCTTCAGTATAATCGTTAATGAGTTGGTTGACTGCTGACGATATTAAGACTAAAGTGCAGCGTAATGCAGACGAAGCGACGTTGAAAGCTTTCGATAATGTCTATTCACTCGATACCTTACCACCTGCAGTAAATCACTATCCCATCTTTATTGTGCTAAACACTCATTCGCAGAATTTAGGCGGTGAGCATTGGAAAGCGATCTTTATTGGAGAAGACCGACGTGGTGAACTATTTGACTCTCTTGCTCAACCTCCAAATATACCAACACAGCAGTGGTTGAGAAAACATACGCGTCAATATCAGCGAAATGAACGCATACTACAACATCCACTTTCATCAACGTGTGGTGCTTTTGTACTGTACTTCATCTTAAGACGTTTACATGTATCTCGATTTGCATCTGTTATTCAAACTTTTCATGTAATCCATCCTCTAATGAAAAAATGATTTGTAAGTTCTATCATGATTTGAAATAAAAACATCATGTTGGAAAAATTGTTTTTTATTTTACAATCCGCTGGGTACGTACATACTCAATGAGATAGTCTAGGATCACATTTGCTTGTACATGAGATTTTAGTCCAGTAATGATCACTTTACTATTAAGATTGCCACATGCACAGGTAACCAACAACTAATGAGAGCTGCAGGAAAAAGTTCGGGTTCATAACACAAATTGTAACTGCTGGTACGAATCTTCAAAAATGAAACACTTTCACTCAATTGAGTAGAGATCACCATATTGTCCACAGTCAGATTCGACATCACACACCTCTCCCTCTTCCATATCCGACGTAGTAGTCTCTGTAGCTCTAAGCGCATTGACTGCGCCGATGAATGAGAAAGGGCGCCGAGAATCTGTACAGTCCCATTTGGGAAGAGTTGAAGATTCCGTGAATTGTTCATCTTCACCACTAACATTTGAGGACGGCCCGGGTAATACTTGCTGTTTGGAAGCTGTTGGTGTAATGTTGTGAGATCGATTTTGGTGTAGAGTCTGAAGCGACGGAGAATGTTGACGATGGTGTAGCGATGGCGCTTCATGATGAAAGAATGAGTAAATTGAGCGATGCACCTTCCTTTTATACTTTTCCCAACTACCTTCATGAAATGTGAAGTTAGTATGAAGTTGGGAATGATAGAGTTGAATTCGCCGATTGTTGACGCGCAGCCAGATGCGATTTCCAATACTTGAATGTCTTTTCATATAGAAGTATTTCAAGTCCTTCATGATATGATGTAGAGATTGAAAATGACGATAAGATAAAGCAAACTCTCTTCTCACATTTCCAGTTGAATCTTTGAAATAGACGTTTCGATCATGATCCGTTTCAATACGTTTTAGGGAATCTAATTTCCAACTCATGATGTGTGGTAGTCATGTCTGATTAAGATTTGCATAGTAGGGCGATGAACTCACGACGAATAAATGTCATGATGGAGCGATGTATGTATCTTCTATACTTCTCCCAATTGTATTTGCGAAATGAGAAACAGTTTGCGGAATGAGAATGGTAGATTTGAATTTCATTTCTGTAATGTTGAAGCCAAACTTGATCACCCAAGGAGATGAATCTTAATGTTTCAAAATATTCCAAATCCCTCATGATATCATTGAGGTTGACAAATTGTCGCCATGTTAATGTAATACCTCTTGATGTATGACCATGAGAATTTTTGAAATGTACGTTTCCATCACGATCAACTCTGATATATTGTAGAGAGTCCAAAATCCAAGTCTTCATGATGTTATGCAAAGTTGCAGATCAGCAATATAAAAATGTCGGTTTATCATATTTTGCTTAGCAATGCGGCTACAAAGAGATTTGCTAGTAATCGTGCCGCACTCTTTTCTACTCCCATTGATCATGTACAACAGCTAAATGGAAATTGGGAAGTGGGTGTCACTCAACTTGTTTATAGCAACTGTGTCTATACTTTTGATCATGAGGTGATGACTATTAATATGAGACGTACAGCTGCTTACCAATGTGAAAAGGGGTGCCGAGTATACATTCCACAGTGGCCAAAGAAAGATCTCTTATCATGTAAAAAGTTTATATATGATTTCTTGAATAAAGCGAGTAAACATATTGTCCAATTTACTCCGCACAATGATGATTATAATTATGTACATCATGTAGTTGAGAAAGATTGGATTGTTGGTTTAAGTCCAAGTTTAAGAAATGATTTAGGTTACCTCGCTAGCGCCTTAACAAGCTATGATAATTTTTACGTTAATTACCACATAAGTGGTCATAAACAGTTAATATATCGAGAGGAAGCTTATTATGTAGATCTTATTCCAAGAAATGAGAAGACGTTGGTGAAGAAGATTGTGATTAAGCCAAGAAAGACAAACATGACTCCTGAAACATTATTGAAGAAATTTAATTATCTCCTTCGAGTTGATGGCAAACAAGTGGCAACATTGACTTATATCAAATCATCTAATCATATTGCAATAAGCAAATTAAATGATGATGATCTAGTATTAGTTTGTTCAAAAGATTTTCATCAGTTCTTACGACATCGTTCTGCAGCTGTTCATGGAAAATCTGATATGCAACATTTACAATGTGAAAGGTCAAATCAATTTGATACAGAGTGGACCGTATCTTTATACAGAAAGTGTGTAGAGCCTTTAGGTGGTATCTTACATGAAACAAGAGTGTTGATGCCTCGCATTATTACTTCGGTTAAATTGGTTGTAGATTATTTAAATGAAGTGATTAATGAGCAACATATTTCATTTTCTGAAAAAGAAGGTACTTTGTCTCTCACTATAAGTGGAAAAGGTATTGAACTAATTATGGATAAAACTCTAATGGACATTTTGGGTTTTGATCAAAATATCTTTAAAAGTGGTACTGTAACCAAAGGTAGCGCAGACATGTCGCTATCGCGTCGTATTAACTATTTTCAGATATATTCCAATATTGGTGAAGATGTACGTGTGGGAGATGTTGAAGCTCCATTGCTAGCAATGATACCATACCAGCCAAAAAGCTGCAGTATTTTATCTGAGCATACTTTCAAGAAAGTGCATTATACAAAGCTGAAATCAACCTACATCCCACAAATTGATATTGCCATTTATGACGATGCTGGTGCGTTGATTCCTTTTCATAAAGGTGCTGTGACAAGTATCACACTCCATTTCCGAATGAAGAGTTAATGCAAAAGTATGCTAATATATTTTTCCAATGTGAATAATATGGAAAGTGAAAATAAGGACTCGTTTCTAATCTTCTTGCCCAGTAAGTCTTCTATGAATAAATTTCCCAAAAATAAACCATCAGACTATCGAGTAGAATTAAATCGGCCACTGCATTTAGAAGGTGAATGGGAGGTTGGCGTTTCTAGTATTTGCTATGATAGCAATATTCAGAATGTGAATGATTTGGAAGAAATGATATTGACTCCTCGCACCCATGATGGAATAACGATGAATAATGCATTTCAGTTCCCATACAATTTAACATCAGATGGAAAGTGGAACTATGAATGGATTCAGATAAAATCAGATTCTTATGAACCATTTGGGAATGAGAAAATTATTAAGGCATTCAACAGTGGTAATACTTCCATCATGAAGAATAAAAATCAGAAAGCTTATGAATTTACTATCTATCATTGGAGTGGGAGACAGTTCCTCCGCTTTCATTCTTTTACTAAAGGTCTTACGCTGAGGTTGGATAATGAATTCTATCCACATCTTGGTTTTGGTCATGGACTACATCTAACATCAATTGCTACTGCAAATGTTAAAAAAGTTTATTCAAATCGAATCAACAAATTTCATTATAGATTTAAAATATTTGATGAAGATGTTGTAGAATGCGAAGAACGCATCATTTTGAAAAAGCGTGGTGTTCAACCTTTATCACTTATTGAGTTAGTAAAACGATGGAATGAGACTGTGGGTAAGAAGTATGGAGAGAAAATTCTGGCGAACAAAAATAAGTTGGTTATTCAGAAATATAATGACAAACTTACAGTTTATTTCTCTCCAACCTTGCGTCATTTTGTAAGACATTATACACCTATTATTGGAAGCGGTTATGTGGTGTATGCTTCTCATGAATATCACACTAAAGCTGATTCAGTTAATGATGAATGGTGGGTGGACATCCATGGCGATCGCATCAAGAAAATTTACCAGTCTTATGAAGAATCTAAAGTTGCTATCAATATAATGCCGCGTCTATATCATACAGTTGAAAGCTTCATTCATGTAGTAAATCCCTATATACAACAGAAGTTGAAGCATGTGATGAAAAGTAAATATGATGTAAAGACACACCACATTTCGTTTTCAATTGAAAATCAACGCGTTGTTCTGAAACTGGGTGATGACATTCAATGTCAATTGAGTAAAAATTTGAAAAAACTCTTTGGTTTTTCAATGCTACAAACAGTGTTTACTACTGCGCATACGATTGGTATAGAAACACCAATGACACCTGATAAACATGAACAGCACCTTTACATTCAAAGTGATTTGATTCTACCTATTTCTGTTGGTGAGAAAAAGAATACATTTTACGTGATTTCATTCATGATAAAGACGCTTCATATGGAATAGTCGAGAAGATGTTTGAATCTATTTTCTATCATCCCGTCGTCAAACAAACTATACCCTCTATTGCTATCAAAATTACCAATGGTTTACAAGAGTGCATCCATGTGAAAGATACTAAATCCCTCGTAACTTTAGTGTTTCGGAAAAGAAAGTGAAGTCATTGTGATATGTTTATTGAAATAAAAATATGTATATGAAAAAGTCTTTTCACAGATATAGGGGAATGGGCTGACTGTAGGCATATACAGTAAAACCTGTCTGTAATGGACACCATTTTCGGTGGATCAAAGTGTCCATTGAGAACAGGTGTCCATTATGTAAAGGTATTAGTAAGTGGTAGCTAAAATGTTTATCTCGGCATAAGCTTTGCATAGAATCAGCGTATTCGATTATTATAATTTTGTTAATGTACTTGTAGGCACGGCCCCATTGTCCAAAATATGTTATCTCCTTAAATTGTCCACAATGATTCCATTTATCGTGATAATATTATCATATCATTTTGTTATTATTTCAAAAAATATCGAATAACTAATATTCTGATAATGTCGATTACATAGTGGATCATTCAAGAATCTAGGATAATCATCATATTTGAATTTATTGATATTCATTGATTATATTTATTGATAATATTGATATACATATTTATGAATTCATATTATTTTTCAAAAAAATAATTTCACTGTGGTTTAAAGTAATTATCAATCGTAGTTTGTTTGGTCTCCGTCATATGTTTCATCTGCATCATTCGAAATCGTTCTTGAAGAGTAGTTAACATCTCTACACTGTCCGTATCATTCGATTCCACCGCTCTTCGTAGTAGGTCCTTCAATTGATCTTGGTATTCACTCCATGATTTGAGAGTTCACAGTTCTATCAGTCGGTCGGTCCAGTCACTTACAACTTCCTCTGGAACTTCAGCACATTCTCCGCTGAGGACGATCTGGGATATGCCGTGTCGCTGTTGGAAAGCATGCAGCCAACCGTTACTTGCGCTGAACTGAGAAATTCCTAGTTCTTTCGCTATCATCGCTGTCTTTTCCTGTATCATCCGGCCTGTGAGAGGAATATTCTTGGATCTCGCTGATCGAAAACCAATCCCACGTCTTTTCGTTGATTTCAGGATATGCTTGACGTTTTCCGACAATTTTGCGGCGGCTTGAACTCATTTCACCGGAAGAGAAACTCTCTAAAATTTCCTTTTTCTTTCCGAGGACTCTTGCCTACTTTCAACTCTTCGGCAATTTCTGATGGACAGGCCTTTCTCACTCAAACGAATGTATTTGACTTTTTCTGAAATAGGTAGCATTGATCGCTTGCGGGACGTCATGATGACTTGTAACCAAATTAGAAAGTGATGAAATTGGTTTAATTCTCCAGCCAGTCTAACAAAGGAGTGAGTTGCCAGCGTGTTGACCAGTCAAGCTTGTTTACTTAAGCAACGAATGTTTGGTGTTGTCGGCTTCGTAAGATCGTCCATCTCGATCTTTTCATTTCGGCTCTCTTGAAGATGCTTGAAAGTGATGGTGTTGGTTGTGTTTACTTTGGCCGGGCGGATGATGAACGCTTGTTGTCAATCATCCTAGCATATTCACTTAATCATCTTTCTTTGTTACTAAATCGTTGCAGTGTCTGCTTTCCACGTTATAAAACTGGAGTGTTTACACAAATGGACAATAGTGTCCACTTGAAAAGAAATTAGATGGAAATTCGACAAGGTGTGCAATTATGATGTCCACATCACGCAGGTAATTTGTGAGAAAATGCTGTCCATTGTCCACATTAAGCAGGTGTCCATTATGAAAAGGGGCATTTCAATGGCAAACAGCATTTATGCAGGACAAACTGTCCACTGAGAACGAGTGTCCATTATGTAGAGGGTCCATTGTAAGCAGGTTTTACTGTATTCACAAGGAAGAAACGATCTCATGCGATA